>JAXBDA010002802.1:0-39488 GCA_036023075.1 Gaultheria prostrata | reverse complement strand
GATGTAAAAATAGATGAAGAAAATAAATAAACAATCATTTACGGATCGACCCCCCCTCCTTTTTGTTCCCGGCTACTGGATGTAAAAATAGATGAAGAAAATAAATAAACAATCATTTACGGATCGACCCCCCCTCCTTTTTGTTCCCGGCTACTGGATGTAAAAATAGATGAAGAAAATAAATAAACAATCATTTACGGATCGACCCCCCCTCCTTTTTGTTCCCGGCTACTGGATGTAAAAATAGATGAAGAAAATAAATAAACAATCATTTACGGATCGATGTTTGCTTTGATACCAAGTTGATGTAGGACAACTAACAAAAATAAATAAAAAAAGATAAAACCCTAGGCATCCCCGTGCCTAAGGAAGTAATGATATCCCTGTATCAAAATTATAATCAAGCTTCATAAACTGCTTACATAGAAAGATTAGAGTTCTTTAAATAGGTTCTTGAAAAGATAACAAAACGATAAACATGATCTAAATTCCTAAATGGGATAACTCCTAAAATAACAACTAAAACTATCAAATAAAAATTCTTAACAGGATATTTTCTAAATAACAACTAAAAGTGTTAAATAAAATCCTAACATCTAAATAGATAATGATAATATAAATTAATATCCTCTAAGATCAAATACGTATAGCTTGTGGGACCCATGTAATTCTCCTTCTCGTTCCCCATCAAACGTGCTCACTTAGCGGCACTTGTCAGCACTAGTAGCTTGCTAGAGACACACACCCTACCCATCTCCAATACCCAACTTTGATACCATGTTAAGTTACCCCTTGTCCCCAAAGCTTAAGCGGTTAGGAAATAGGCCCAACAATATATATCAAGCTTTTTGTTGGAATTTGCCCCACATCGGTTAATTATCTTCGCGAAAATTAGTATATGATCATGGGCGGCTCTCCATTCATAGCCATTTGGTTTTGAGTTGGATGCTTTAACATGGTATCAGAGCTAGGTTTTCGGAGGCTTGTCTCATTTGTTTGTGCCACAATTGCACTTTGTTTTGTTGTGATCCGTATGTTCTGGATCCTTTGTTGACCTCTCCACGTGCGAATCAGGGGTCACACGTGCGAGGGAGTGTTAGAATTTGTCCCACATTGGTTAACTATCACCTCGAAAGTTGGTATATGATCATGGGCGGCCTCTCCACTCATAGCCAATTGGTTTTGAGTTGGATGCTTTAACACTATTCAACATCCTCCCTTACGTGCAACCCCACCTTGCACTGGAGATGCAATTTTTTCCAGAGATAGAGCGAAATAGAATGCGAAGGGGAGAAGCGAAATGCAAATGGGGAACAAATACAAGCGGAAAGATTCGAACCAAGAACTCTAACAACCGGAGCTTCGATACCTTGACAATCAATAATTTGGGGAGGGTTGGTAACTTAACATGGTATCAGAGCTCTGGTTGCGAGTGGTCTTGTGTTCAAGTCTCGCTGTTTGCATTCTTTTTCTCCCATTCGTATTTTGTTATGCTCTATCTCTCTCTCTCTGAAAATTTGCATCTCCCGAGTAAGACAGAGTTGCATGTGAGGGAGGGTCTTCGATATCTTGATATACATTGTTGGGTCCATTTCCGAACATCTGAAGATTTTGGGACAACTGGTAACTTAACCGTTAAGTACTTCATTCAGCCAATCTATTTAGTGCTTTGCAAACATAAGCGCACTATTTCAGAACACCAATTTATAAGTGTTTCTTGGTGGGGGATTGAGGGATCGTCTCTTAAAATTCTTGCTTCTTATTGCAATACCAGGTCTAATAGTTCCTATCCCAGTAGCTAGCCTTTCCTATCCTATAACAGAAATAGTACGGATGTTAAGACATTAGACCAGAGATGCATCCATGTAGCGTAACTTGGGGATTAATTTGTTTAGATGAATTGAGTTTGAGTGTCTCCCACTTTGTCAGGGATGTGTTCTGTTTAAGGTTGTTATATTCACTTACCTCGCCCTCATGGGGCTTTGATTTTTTTCTTGGTATTTCGCCAATCTTTTTCCTCACACCCACGCTCGTTTATATAACCTGGGGACAGAGATATGAAACCAGTATTTTGGGATTGTAATTTTTAACTCCCTCTTTTAGAAGCAGACAAGTTTTTGTCTTACTTCCAGTTGATTTGTTTTTTATGTTTCCCTTCAGTTACACGAGTTGATATTCGAGACATTGCGAATTCATTGATTTCAAATTTATTTCCTTTTCTTTTTTGCAGCATCCCGATGGTGGATATGGCGGTGGACCTGGACAGGCAAGAAACATTCTAAACCTTTGGGAACAGGCCATTTTGTTACAAATGTTAATCTAAATACTATTTGGACAGTAGAATCATATTTTAGGTTGCTGTTTTAATCAAGTTTTTTAGCTACTTGGTTATTGTAATACTGTATTTGTGTTCTAACTTGTTTTATTCAGTTGCGTCTTATTGTGTAACAACTGTTGATGAGTCATCTCATAAAAGGCAATGTAAATAAAGCATCAAGACTTATTCATCTATAATGAAATGCATTTGTCCATACACTAGAATCGAACAAAAAAATCAAGAGACTCGAGCCAATAAAGACTAAGAAGATTGACTCAAGAACAAATTTCATTAAGAGCTCCATTGGGTTGCATAATTGCACAAAGAAATTCATAATAAATTCCAATTGAAGGCGGAGCACGTACCTTCTTTTAGTGATAAGATCGTGATCTATTTCACTTATTCGACTGGATCTGACGGAGCCGGCTCATGTACTACATGATTCGGATCGGATCATAGATTCTCTTCAAGTGAACCAGCCTATCCTTTGTCTGGCGCTTACACGGTGGTTGGAACAAAGACCCATTTGATTATTAATTCCAATGTGGCAGATATAGATAAAGGCATCTATCTGCACGGCCCAATAGATGCCTTTATCTATATCTGCCACATTTGAATTAATAATCAAATGTGTCTTTGTTCCAACCACCGTGTATGGCGAACAGAAAGAAATGAAAACATTTGATGAATTTCAGCTGTTATCTCCTGCATTTGTGGCTTTGTTTCTCAATCGTCAAGTTCTATTTTGGTTGTGAAGCACTTACCTAGTTGTCTGGTTTAGGAGGACATTTTATGTTGTTGGAAAATCTCTGTCTGGTTTAGTTGTATGCTTTCCCATGTTTTTTTTGTTCCTTCTTTAATAAATGTCAATGCAGGACTTGTACGTCTTGAGACTTTCTGAATGTGGTTTGTCTCTCAAGCTAATGATATGTTTTCATTTTTTCTCAGTTGCCTCATCTTGCAACAACTTATGCTGCCGTCAATTCGCTCATAACTTTGGGTGGCCAGAGAGCGCTGTCATCAATTAATAGGTGGTCGATTCGTACTACTTGTACCATTACAGGCCTGAGCTTTGGTTCATTTAAGTGGATAATTTGTTTCTTATTGTCACAGGGATAAAGTGTTGTCGTTTCTGCTGCAAATGAAACATGTAAGCGGGGGTTTCAGGTGCGACATCAAACCCCTTTCAGTATGTGCTTGAATAAGCACACAATTATTTCTGTGGCTATGTTGCAAACCAATAACTTTGGCATTCGATTGTATATTCAAGTACCAAAAGTTCCTGAAAGTGCCAGCAACTAGGCGCTATCCATCTCACATGAATTATAAAAGATCGGACCAGACCCTATCGAAAAATGGAAGAAGTATATAAGAGCAGCCAAGACAGCTGGTGCCCAAGCACACATTTTGGGCACTAACTCTATGGATTCAATAGGAAAATAACCATTGGCTAGTCATAAAAGATGGAGTAGCCAAACATCTTATCTTCAACTTACGGATCGGAGGCTCGGAGCTTGATTCCTTCATGGACCATCCTGCTTTATTCCTTCCAAACACACCTCATAAGTCATGACAGAGCTGCACCATAGAGATTCCTTAAGTTTTGCTGGCTCAAGTCTTTTACAAACTACCTACTCTTCCCCACCCGATCTTGCCATGGTCCAGACACAATACTAAATAGTATGAGGAAGCTTTACCTTTCTGGCAAAAGGGGCAGACAATTTCTTTCCATCTTTTGCACTTTTAACCGCATGTTGCCTCCCAATGCTATCTTCCTTGTTGGAATAGGTACATTAGATGGCATGTTACATGTGTGTGCACTAAATTGCATTTTGTTGAAAGAAAGAGGCCACTCAACACATACTGCCTTTTCTTCTCCTCTGAAGTGGTTAGTAGCCGAAGGCTGCAATTTAGGGCGCTCAATTTCGTTACTCCTAAGGGGAATAAAATACAGTACCTGAAGAAAAACTTTGGCCGACTCCACTTCTTGATCATGTGTCTCCTTCTAATCATATAGGAACACACCATGCCATTTCTTGAATGTCGCACGATCTGCACTAGACACTGATCAACAAAAATCTGATGAAGATCATCTTCGTCTTTAATCCAAACAAAACACCTCATGCCAGGTTCTTAATGTGAAAGAGAGAGCCATTAATAAACGGCACGATTTCTTAGAATCGAAAATTCAGGATGCAGTTTTAGTAAAAACAAATTACAGGGAGAGTTCATGCACATGATAGTTCTGAAAAAGATGAAAATGGAATGAGTATGCAATTTCAATGAAAAAGAAAAAGAGTTTAGAGATTGTAAGATAGTATCTAGAAAGGGTATATCTTCCCTAAAGATTTTTTATTTTCGTTTCTTACTTCTAAATTCCGTAAGCATTAGTGAGTAGAAGGTCAATTGATAGGTGTAATCTCATTGCGAAACTATGAATTGCTTTTCTACTAGGATGCATGATGGTGGAGAAGTAGATGTCCGTGCTTGCTACACTGCCATTTCTGTAAGTTCAGATCCTCTTGGTCTCTCTGTTTGTGGGCATGAACATACGGGTGGATTAGTTTTGTACATATGCATCTTCGTGTCAAATGCAGGGGTAAACTTTTCAATTCATTTTAAGTCTGGTAATCGTCCAAGTGGGGTGGTGGTCATCCTTCTAGCACTTACAATAAGTGTAAGTTCAGATCATCTTGGTTTCTTTGTATGTGGGCATGAACATACGTGTGGATTAGTTTTGTACGTATGCATCTTCTTGGAAACTGCAGGGGTAAATTATTCAATTCATTTGAAGTCTGGTAATCGTTCAATTGGGGTGGTGGTCATCCTTCTAGCACTTATAACTCTTAAGGGCTAATCCTACGCTTGGGGGTTAGAAACATTTCCTCATTTTACTTTACTTGGGCAGAAAGTGTTTGGAGGTGAAGAGAGAGGAGAAAAGTGAGACGAATGATACTTTAGAGAGCAATATAATCAATTACTTTTGAGCTCTGTCTTTTGAGGACAAAATGATTTGTCCAAAAGCTCTTTCTAATTGAAGAGGGTGGGGTCAGTAGGTGATGATTAATTTCATTCCAAGTAAAATGTGATGACCAGCATGAAGGATAAGGTGCTGGTGAATAAGAAACTACAGCTCTTTTTCTTGTGCAATCAAATAGGAGAATGGTTTATACACTTCACTTCTATACGCTAACCAGACGGTTAATAGTTCCTTTAAAAA
This sequence comes from Gaultheria prostrata, assembly GCA_036023075.1. Taxonomy (NCBI): domain Eukaryota; kingdom Viridiplantae; phylum Streptophyta; class Magnoliopsida; order Ericales; family Ericaceae; genus Gaultheria; species Gaultheria prostrata. The sequence goes on along the minus strand of JAXBDA010002802.1, from coordinate 33,951 downwards.
AATTGCAGAGTTGAAAGGGAAACTGACGGTGTTTAAGTGGAGTGTAAAAATTATTTCAAGTCAGAAACTAGGTTGATATGCCAAAAGTCACAATGACTCGCCTCCATAAGTATGCTTAGCTGCACACTTTCGAAACTTCCTTTGTTTCTGGAAGAGGGATACGGTGTCATAGGAAGTGCAAACTACTTGCGTGTCCATATTACTTTGATTGACATGCACATTTAATGGTTGTCATGCATCCCTTTAGATGAAAGGCTGTATGAACTTAATACCACTTATGTTTTTTGCTAATGTGTACAGTGCCCATTGCTTTTTAATTTTTCATCCCTGTCCTGCATGAGTCATATGCTTGTGGATTGACATATCAAAGAAGAGAATGGATGCTACTGTTACACGTTCTTGGATAGCACTCAACCCCAAAAGCTAGCTCATGAAGTGAGGGTACCCTCACGCTTATATACTTCACATTACTTTGGTACCCAGGCGATGTGGGACTTCGCTTCACATCCTTCCTCACGCGCAACATGCTCACTTGGCAACAACTACTACGCGCATGCCAGATACACGCACCCTACCCATCTCTAGTACATATCTCGGATACCATGTTACATGGTCTTGGGTAGAACTCAACCCCAAAAGCTAGCTCTTAAAGTGAGGGTTTTCCTCACGCTTATATACTTTATATCACTTTGGTATCCAGGCGATGTGGTACTTCTCCTAACAGCTACTGTTCATGATCGGATCCTAAACTACTGCCTTGTGAATTGGTGGAATCCTCCAAATTTAGCAGTTTCAAGATGGTTTCATCATGTGCCTTGATTTAATGCTGTCTGTTTCTGTGCATGTATCAATCAAAAATAAATAAGGGGTGATATTCTGCTTAACTGTATCCAGTAATACTGCTTTTAGTCATGGCTCCAATTTTTTTCCCCCCGGACAGGTTGCCAGTATTTTGAACATTTTGGATAATGAACTGGTTCAAAATGTCGGAAACTATATTGCGAGGTTCGTTGCAGGATGCTTTTCTTTCATTTCTCCTACTAGATTTGTCAAGAAATATTTTTTTTTATTTGTAACTAATTTGCGTCTCTCTTGCAGTTGTCAAACATATGAAGGAGGTATTGCTGGCGAACCTGGTTCTGAAGCTCATGGTGGGTATGTTACTAAATTTGTTTTCCTTCATCATTGGCAAACAATTTATTATGATTGTATGATGTGGATTATTAAATTAATCTTTGGTGGTTGTGTGGAAAATGTTGGGTTGAGGTGTTTTCACTTGCTTTTCCTCATAAATTTGCTGATATCTGTGAAGGTACACCTTTTGTGGGCTGGCCGCAATGATTTTAATCGGCGAGGTCAATCGTTTGGACTTGCCTAGTTTAATAGTAAGATCACCTTATTTTTCTTGGGATTATGCATGAGTTTTCATCAATTCATTCTTATTGTGAATTTTTTTAAAATTTCAATATGCCGTCTCTTTTTCCTATGGTATACTCAGTCAGATGCTGCACTTCGGTGTTGATTGTGGGCGGATGGTCAACAATTAGTACCATGCCAATCAACTTCACTCTTAACATTTGCTACTGAGGGATATGGCAAAAATATTTTAGCCTGGTAGATAAAGTTGAGCCCATTTCCTAAAGTAAATGCTTAAACTTCTAGGACAATTGGCGATCTAACATGGTATCGTGTTCCAGGATGTCATTAGTTTAAGTCTTGTTCTTCGTTTGCTCCTCTATTGTCATGCCTGTTTACACCTTCGCTTTGCAAATGGAGCTTGTTATGGAGAAGTTGAAATATTTCTTCTTGTGGGGAGGAAATTCTTTAGAAGTAAAGAGTGCCTCCATCAACTAAGATGGACAACCTTGTATAGTTTCCAAAATATATATAGGATATAGAGGTTATTCTTTGAAGTGTCCTAGGATTTGGCTCCTCTGCTTCACCTCAAGTGGCAGTGCCAAATTGCCAATTGCATTGGCTTCTCCAAAATGAGAATGTGGAAAAAGTTGATTCTAAGATCCTACCTTCGAGGGGTTTGCCAACAGACAGGCCTTTTGGTGTCTGAATTCTAGGGTGTTGGCAATGGAAGGGCACCATTTCCTCTGTTCATGTTGTCCTTTTATGTGATCTTATCTTTTCTTGTGACAATGTCCCAGAGATACTAACAGTGGATTATTTTGCTTTTGTATCAGGATTGGGTGGGATTTAGACAAGGAGTGGAGGGTGGATTTCAGGGGAGAACAAATAAATTGGTTGATGGCTGCTACTCCTTTTGGCAGGTGGCTACAGTTCCTTCTGGGTCTAGATCATGTTCTTGTCAGTTTTTGAAATAGATGAGTAACACTAAAAAAAGTGAACAGGGAGGAGTGTCTGCATTGATACAAAGACTACATTCAAGTGTTGATGAACCACTGATGCCATCGGATGCAGAAGATGACACTAGTACGGGGACAGAAGGTTCTGCCACATCGGATGTGTGCGAAGGTGAACAGGATCTGGAAGGGAACTTGTCTCATGCTGATGATACTTGCCATTTCAGGCCGGAAGGTATGCCAATTTAGAAAAGTGAGGATACTTACTGTTATTTTTGTCATCAAGCTGGGTAAAATATCTCCGTTTTTCCTCCCCTTTTTTCTTCAACTAGAGTTCATATCTCAAGGCTATTCATCGTTTGTCTTCTTTTTGTGTTCCCACTCATCGCCTGCAGGAGAACAGACTGGGTGCGATCCTACGAACTTCTTCAATATTGGTTTGAATTTTATTAACGAGCCTTCCAAATTGGAACCTCTTTTTCACAGCGTGGCCTTGCAGCAATACATTCTTCTGTGCTCTCAGGTATTCCCATTTTAATTATTCTTGTAGTCCCTGGTCCTCCCTGAATGTCTAGTATGAAAGTTACCTGCTGTAAGATCATGTGTTGTTGGATTAGTTGTGGAACCAGACAACAAATCTCTCTTCCTTTCTTCACTAGAACTGGGGTGACATATTGAACCTTTGGCGAATTATTGTTCCACATCTGTGTTTCGTACTACAGCCAAGCTGGGCTTGCAATGTTTTGGAACAAATTTAGGCTGAAACTCATGTTTCAGTTAGCAAGCTTGGTTAGCTGCTGAAATGAGACAAGGACACTTCATGGACAGTCAGTCAGTAATAGAAGTGTACAAGAGATGATTACATATTTCAAAGGAGGAACGACTAAGAACCAAAATTAAAACTTTGCAAAATCAACATCATGAAGTCCATAGGGAAACAAGAGTTGTTCTAGCTATGTTTACCAACCTGATTTCAGTTATTTGAAAGTGTCGTTTTGCAAGGAATCAACTTGTTCATTATTTGAAGTCAAAATATTCAAAAAAAAAATTTGTTTTTTTGTTTGAACAATAGATAAAAAGAAGGCGTTTTATTCCTTGCCACATGCAATATCTTTTCTGTATACCAGCTACCTTTGGACCGCTCCTTTAAATATCCTTTTGGCTGGAATCTCCTTTTGAGTAGATGCCTTTCCAATTCAACATTTCTCAGGTCCTAGCTTAGTGCACGAGGGCCAAATTTTCAGATTGTTGCCTATCTTCTGTGTTTTTGGAGTTGAATTCCTAGTAATCCCATGTTTGCAGGTGGAAGGAGGGTTCAGAGACAAACCCGGAAAACACAAAGACTACTACCACTCGTGTTATTGTCTGAGCGGCCTATCCGTATGTCAGTATAGCTGGTCAAAGAAGGCTGGTTCTCCTCCTTTGCCTGGGATGGTATTGGGTCCTTATTCCAATCTCTTGCAGCCGGTCCATCCGCTCTTCAATGTTGTCTTAGATCAGTTCTATGAAGCACATGAGTTCTTCTCAAGGACCTAGTTTTCTTCTTTACTACTTTTGTCATCAGGCTTTACAATGCATGTTTGTTGTATCATGTGATCATCCTCGTGTTTCTCTGAAATGTTCCGAATAATTTATTGGGCTCGACTCGTTGAGTTTGTCGCTCGTATACGAAAATAACATTTGTCATCTGTAGTGACACAAATTAAAATTTTTGTTTGAAAGGAATTTTATTTATGTGTATGATATTAATAATGAACTTCAAGACCAACGTGTGTTGTCCGATCAGTATTTTTTTTTTTTTTGAGTTGGCTTGTCAACAGTTGGGAGCGTGCGCTTTGCTGACTGGCGGATTCATGTCGGGTCTCTTTGTACAATCTAAGCCGGTCTCTTTGTATGATCTAAGCCATTTACTCTGGAAATAGTTGAGAGGTTAATGAAGATAAAAATCTTGTTCATCTGATGTCGATCAATGTCGGTTTGTATTTTTTTTTTTGTTGGATAACTCAAGTGTTCGGACTTTTCCGCATCTCAATTAATCTTGGGAGCTCAATCCCACTTATAACTTGCGAGGATTCCAATTGAAGTCAAAGTAAAGGTTCATATCGATTGGCCCCGAAGAAGTTGATAGTAGTTAGTACCCTTATGAGGGTGCAAACATTTAAGTTTTAGGTCTTGGCCACCAAGCCAACCTCTTAGGATTGATCATGTTAGTTTAGAACACATTTTCTTTGAAAAAAATGGATAAAAATGGACTTGGATCCAGTGTTCCTGAGCTCCTTTTTCTCGAGAGAAATGTGCTATGAATAGATATTGATCGTCGATAATCAAGATTTAGCATTGTTGGATTTCTTGGAGGGCTTCAACCTAGAATCATTTGGTCATAGATGGAGTAGTCTCTAGATTGTATTAACCAAGCTTGAATGGCTTAGGTAAGTGATGGGATGGAGTCTAACACTCCTCCTTATATGCAATACGGATGCAGATGGAGGTATAGGTTAATGAGGTGAGACGATTGACTCGGGTGGTGGAGAGTCGACCACATGAGGTTAGGTGAGGCCACCCTAGATCTAGCTTTGTGATACCAGTATCGTCAATCCCGTATTGTACCAACAATAAAACGGTACGCGTGCCTAGGTGTTCTGTACCGGCTAAAATACAGGGTATACCGGTTGATGGGCTCGTACCGGAATCTTGGTTGGTACAACATGGCTTGAATTTTAGGATAATTCAACAAAATTTGGAGTCTATAATATATTAATCATCATAATAACACATTTGTTATGAAAACGAATGCTTGCCGGTACGAAATTGATAACTTTGTCTGATCTATACTGTATAGATCAGGCAAAGTTATCAATTTGGAGTAAGTGCGTAAATGGAGTAAGTGCGTAGCTAGGAATAAAATGATAATTACTCACTTTTCATAAAAGTATGCCTGGTTTTTACTTCAATGATCGGAACTATTCATTTGGTAGGGCTTGTTTTTGTAACAATTCAAGCAAATTATTCTTATTTTGATAAGTATTTGATCGAATAAAACAGACTTACTAACCCTCTCCAAACCAGATCTACAGCCGCCTACCCTCTTCCCCTGGGCTCTTCTCTCTTGGCCCAATTTCATTATGGGTTATCATATATTATCTGGATTTCAAATTCATTGGGGTGCTTTGGTTTTCTCGATTGGCTGCTCTCTCAATCGTTAGACACAGGGTCTCGTTTCCTTTCAATCTTCGAACCATTTCAAAAAATTAATAAAATTTTATTATTTGGTCTTCAAAAAAAAGTATTCGATGGAATAACCCGTATCTTGCTTTTTAAAAAAAAGTGCAGTGGAGAGATTGCCTGCGGAGATCTTAGGCCTATTTTGGCCTAAAAAGTTAAGCATGCTTTTTGTTTTTTTGAATTTCAAAAAGTCATTTATTTTGGGCTAACAAGTACTTAACTTCTACAACTTTTTAAGCAAAAATAAATCAAAAACTTATTTTACTTTTTCCTTTAATAAGTTAAAGAATAAAAAATATACTTAATTTTTTAGGTCAAAATAAACCTTAGAGTGGCTCCCACACTAGCTAGAGTAGCATTTTCTCGTGAGGTGAGTGATGTGAAACAGAGCTTAACCAGAGTACTTCTCTACGATCAACATCATCAAATAGGGGGACCAATTACGAACCCGCAAATACTGAGGCCCTACTCTGTTAATTCAAAAAGTCAAAAAAGTTAATTTTTTAAAATTTTTGAGACAGGTTATCTCCTTACAACACATCACATAAAAAAATCATAAAAAACCAACGCTTTTTTTGAGCTCTCACATAAAAAAACTAAAAAACTAAAAAGCCAAAAAAACTAGGGATGACAATTTCCCCATATCCAATGGATACCCGCCCCGCTCCGTCCATTTGGAGGTGGGGATCACCCAAAATTTTCTCTAATAGTAGCGGGTATGGTAAGATATGAAGAAAACCCGCTCGGGTATGGAGCGGGGATGATTTTATAATCCTCACCCCCAAATACCCATAACCGCCCCTTACCCTCCCCGTATCTTGTTATATACACTACATATAATATATTATACTTCTACATATAAATAGGAACTTACGTATAAATCTTGAGTATAGTTATATATGTAAACAATTACCTCTTCCATTAATACCTACCATGGAGGCATAGATTACTTAATATTCAAAGAATATCAATTGATATTATATTTCTAAATATAAATATTAATTTATTTTTATTCTTGACGTCTTTATTTATTTTATTTTATTTGGATATGGGTATATACGGGGAATCCCCGATCTCTATTGGGAGTGGGTTTGGTTCTTTATCTTATATCCCAATGGGGATGAGGACGGGGATGATGAAAAACCCTCCAATCGGATATCGGAAATGAAATAAGATCCCCGATCTATACCCTATCCGTTGACATCCCTAAAACAAACGCGGAAGAAAAATTGCACTGCTGACCAGCTATATAGCCAACCCTCCTTTGTTTTTTTCCTTGATTCCCTGCATATGGATGTGCAGGAACCAACCCAGTCGTAAACAGCCAAACCCATCATTCTCACTGTGACCACATCATTTACATCAATTCTCACCTGTCCCTTTTCTCCAAATCAGTCTTTCTCCCTCCAAATAATACTCATCATACCCCTCATGACTGTAAAACCCCTCCAAATCCCAAAAACCCAATGGAAAAAAAAACCCACCAAGCAAATACTAGTAAACCACCACCCAACACCAGCAACCCCCGATCCCACCCTGCTGCTTCACCAGACCCAGAACCCTCTTCGCCGGCGGCAGAATCCTCCATCTCCTCCGATCTAACCCACCACAGCTCTCTATCTCACGGATCCTCCCCGGAACATGATATAACAAGACCGGGAAACTCGCCGGAGAGATCTCTATCTCATGGATCCTCCCCTGGCCAAGAAAAAACGAGGCCGGGAAACTCGCCGGAGCACTTCTCGGAGAGATCTCTGTCCCATGGATCCTCCCCGGGACAAGGAAAAACAAGATCTCCATCGCCGGTGCCGATGGCGAACCGGTTTTCTCGGGGAGAGACGGCGGCAGCGACGAAGGTGGATCGTGTGGGAGGAGGAGAGGGAGTGTACGGCGTGGAAGTAGGAGGAGGAGGCGGAGTCTGGCGATCGAGGCCGCCGTCGAGTTTGAGGAGAGGGAAGAGAGAGGAGGTGGTGAGGAAGGTTGGGTTGGGGTTTAGGGTTTGCGGATTGGTTTTCTGTTTGGTATCGTTAGCAGTTATGGCTTCGGATAAGAATCAAGGGTGGGCGCTTGATTCATTCTACCAGTACAAGGAGTTCAGGTACTTCTCCAGTCAGTTCCTCTTTCTTTTTTTTTTTAAGGTTCTAAAACTCGCTAGCCGCTCCGAGGGCGGCCGGTACCTTCTAGCTTCCAGGCCGAGTACTCGGCGCCTAGTCAGCCAATTAGTCGGGCTAGTCGGCTTAGTTTGTGTGAAGTGTCTGGATGGTTGTGTTCCTTGTATCTCTGTTATGTTATTATTCCAACAAAAAGGTCGGAAGGAGGCGAACCTCTTATCTCTCCTTTAGATGCGCGGAGGGTGGTCCGGACTAATCGTAGTTGATCAACCTCCCCGGGAGGATTTTGGAGGACTCGCAGTGGGTCCCATGTGAGAATAGTCGTACTCGATCAACCTCCCCAGGAGGACTTCACTCCCGCAGCGGGTTCCATGTGAGACTAATCATTTCTAGCCTGCCCCACCAAGAACCGGAGGGTACGGCTAGAAAGAACACAGATTGCACAACTCCAATCTTAGACCTCTCGACCACCCAAATCGCTTAAGAGTAGTCTGGAGAACTTTAGACCCACAACGGGTTCTGTGTGAGACTAATCGTTTCTAGCTGCCCCACGAAAGAACTAGTTTATCACAGCCTATCTTCGCGGAGGTTAAGCTTAGAAACAACATGAATTGCGAATCTTAGGCCTCTTGACCACCCTAACCACTCAGGAGTCCCCGGGAGACCTTCAAACCCCCTGCGGGACCCGCAGGGGTTCGTGTGAGACTAGTCGATTCTAGCTGCTCCACCAAGAACTACTTGATCACAACCTGGCTTTGCCAGAGGGTAAGGTAAGACAGAACAAAGATTATACAAGTAACATGACTAGAAAATCTTCAACTTTATGACGACCCCAAACCACTTAGGAGTTGACTAATTGTTTATACCCCGCCCCACCAAGAACTTGGAGTTCGTTTGGTTTAAGTTTCAAGGAGGTTTTTTGGGTAACGAGTGGTGAGAGAGAGAGAGAGAGAGAGAGAGAGAGAGAGAGAGAGAGAGAGAGAGAGAGAGAAATGAGAGTAATACTTGGAGAGAGAACTTATTGGAGACCGTACTAAAAGAGAGGTGGTGGTTCTGGAAAACCGAAGCGAACTAAGTCACATCCTGGTTTCGCTGGAGGGTCTAGTTAGAAAGAACATTGTTTGTACGACTCGAATCGTAGACCTCTCGACCACCCAAACCACTTATGGAGTCCCAGGACGATTATCCATTTACACCAGTGGTGGATCCAGGAATCCTACACAGGGGGTCACCTTTCAAGCATAACTTTGAAAAAAAACTCACAGTCTAATATAACAAATATACCAATACTAAAATGTTTAAACATTTTTCATTAAGCAAAAAAGATTATACTTAAAACATTTTTTACATATTGTGCACATGACGCTTGAAAAACAGAAAGTGAAGTCCTATGAAAAAAAGAAAAGGAATCGACGACAACGATAGAGAAATGATCAATCTATTTCAATTTTCCGATTAGTACTGAATGAATTTTGAAAAAAAGTTTAATAATTGCACATATTACTATAGTGGGCACTTCAAAAGGGACAGGGGGAGTATATATATTCCTAAAGTTTTTCATGTATAGTTTTATAGCAAGATCCCAATCAGATTTGTTCAATATTAGTTGGTGAATTTTTTGTTAAATTATTCGTTGGTGAAACTAAAAGCATTAATCCGCCACGGAGTACACGTAGACCTTGTTCGTTTTGGGTTTCAAGACCGGTTTTCTCCATTACCCCAAAACCAAACCAAGCAAGATCAGATTTTTGGAGAGTGGAGACCTTTTTCCAGATTTTTAACTCCAAAAAGAAAAAATTCGGGAATTCCAGGGGGGTCACCTGACCCCCCTGTGCCCTTAATGTATCCGCCTCTGTTTACCACCAGCATTTACCAATAGGCTTCAATCGTTTGTCAGTCCCTTACTCAGTCTAGACATGTTCTATGGAGTAATTGATGATTGTGGTCTCGTTCAGAATTTTTTCATTTGATGATTTTGGTGATATTGATACAGGTACTCCTTGTCAGTGAATGCCATAGGGTTTGTGTATTCATTAGGCCAGGCTTCATATCTTGCTTACCATCTGGCTACCGGAGAATACATTTTCCGGCACCAGCTTCACTATTACTTTGATTTCGCCATGGATCAGGCAAGTACTATTCTCCATAGATTAACTAGGATTAATCTCATGCTAGTTTGCGCATTTGGGCACTTTTTAGACAGTTTCTGGACTTTTTGAATCTTTACTTATAACTTACAACCATCCTTCTATTTGGGTCCACCGGAAATGTTGCTGAATTGTTATGGAATGGTGGACCATGCACTTTGGGTGATGATGAGGTTTATTCCCTAGTCAGCCACTCTATTTGGTGGTCTGTGAACCGTGGGGACCAGTGGGTGGAGTGAGGAAGTGTAAAGTTGGCAAAAAGACTCAAAGTTACTATTGCTTTCACCTTTTGAATTGGTTCTGTACTTGATATGATGATTCTAAAAGAAAAGAGGATTATAACTGCTTCCTAAAGCAGATAATGAGGTGTCATCATAAAATACTATAGATTTAAACTTTCGAGGAATTTTTTTAGGTATTCCTGGTGCTCCCAAGTCCCAATAAATCAAAGATCGTGACAACCACAATTTTAGTCATCCCTTGTCCTTCACTCGCCTAACAAGAGTGTTTAAATTTTTCGTTACGTGATTTGTCAGGAACACTACTTGGACAACACTACATGGTACTTGGGGAGTATTGAATAATTACTCGTTTGCTAAAGCTTTTTGGTTTATCACGATATGCTCCATGCTCTCAAATCTCAACCATCAGTCATGTGTCTTTGTGTGAGCATTATTTGTAGATCTAAAACTGTATTACTAAAATAGATGGTTTTTCTAAGGAAAATAGAATGGATGACATTCCCTGTGCATATTACGATGCTACAAAACGTACTGTTATGCCATCAGAGAAACTTCCGAGGTTCCCACGGATTAGCTTGATAAATATTGGACCAATTTCTTCATGGTTAAGCTTTTGGGACGACTAATGATTTGAACTACCACCACTTGATTTCCCACTTTTTTCTGCTGGTATAAGTAATCAAGGGCTTTGTTGTTTGAAATGGCAGATATTGACTTATCTTCTCATGTCGGCATCATCATCAGCTGCTACCAGAGTTGAGGACTGGCTGTCTAATTGGGGCCAAGACAAGTTCCCAGAGATGGCAACTGTATCTGTGGCATTTTCCTACTTGGCGTTTCTGGCCTTTGCCTTGAACTCTCTCATCTCAGGTTATGCCCTTTGCGCTTTCAAATCTACGTAATCTATGACCTCCTCATAGGTGATCTGTTTACTCCTTGTATTTATGTATCTTGATAAATGCTGTAAAAGTAAAGGAAAATGTCGTAGAAATTCTTATTGTGATGTATAGAGGAACATGTTCCGATCTGTTTGATCAACTCTTGGTGATAGTTACTCTTTGTACTATACTTTCACTGTAACAATTACTTCCCAATGATTATGATTCACAGTTTGGGAAATCAGTGGTATGTTATTTTCTCATTTATCCGATATTACTGGACCCTGTTTTCCCTTTCGGTTGGCATCGTAGCGTTGCTAATTCCATCTAGATCAACATCACTGTATTTTTCATATTACCACTCTGACTCGGAAGCTATTCTATCATGATACTGATACTTGGTTGCATAGATATCATTATGGGTCCTTATTTATTCTTCCTTCCAGAACACAAAAACCATTCGTAACTCAAGTTGAATACCTCTTAAAGGGGAAACTTCGCACAGAGTTCCACTGTTGGCTATGCGACTTATTATGGGCACATGCATCCCATGTAATTCAGTCTTAACTAGTTGATTGAGCCGTAGCCTGCAGACCACCTGAAAAGGAATACTCCCTCCGTTCCTTTTTAAGGTATTTTTAAGTGTGTTACCTGAGAATTCCAACTATTTTTCTTTCATATCAACTTTTACAATTTTTACATCTACTTTCCATTACTTATCCTTATCAATATAATAATACCCACTAACTTTTTAAAAATGAATCTACTTTTAATGGCAAAATAAGAAATGTACTCACTAACTTTTCAAAACACACTTATTAAGGGATATCCCAAAATAGAAATGTACACACTATAAAATGGACGGAGGGAGTATTTATTATTTGATCCATATCCTGACATAAGAAGTACAATGGGAGCAATGCTTGACATAAAAAAACATCGATACTGAGATCGGCTAGAATAAGGTGATAACTAAAAGGAATTACTGAATAACTTAATAAAATGGATATAGCCACCACGGATAGCCCAATCCTGAATAAACGAGTATATTTGTAACTAAAATGTTTGAGCATTCCTCAACGCTATACATTCTTGTAAGTAGTTCAAACCCAAAATGTTTCCATTCTGCCTCAGGTATGTGGATCCAGTAAATTTAGTAGGGCCATTAGCCTGCCATATAAGCCCAAGATCACAGTCCAAAGTTTCCAATGGAATCCCAACCTGTAGCAAGAACCCTGAAATTATAACAAACAATCTGAGTGGAAGCAGGGAGTGTTTTGGTAATCTGTAATTGATGAAAGGAGGGTATCTCCATAAATGGCCAGTCAGTACCTGTGAAAGATCTAAATCAACAAATCTCCAATTTAATTAAATTGAAAACTGTTTAAGGGAGGATTTGGAAGTCATAGCAACATGACATTTATAGACCGTTGATTTCGCAACGAGACTTGCATGCAGGAGATGAAGATCTTCATTCCATCTTCGAAAACGTGATCAAAATCGTTGGAATTGAACTCTTTTGTACAAGGTATCCACCTAATAAATACTAGTATCGTAATAGGAGTATATTACTGAATTAGTCATGGTTGGTGACCGTCCTGCGACAACCTCACGGATCAAACTTGTAACGCAATTACCACATAAACTTCCACCTGCAGGGAAACAATCTTAGGGCTTAGAATTGCGGGGAGTTGAAATTTCTGAACAGGAAATTAAAGCTCTTGATGATTTGGAGGAAGGTATCTCCATTTCTGTGGAGTTCTGATGTAGCCTTCGTTGGTGGTGGAAGCTCGAGGCTTCGGCGTTTTGGGATTTTTGTAGGGCTTCGGCGTTTTGGGGTTTTCTCTTCCCTGGTTGGGTTTTGGTTCTTCCGGTTTTGCTTGCTATTGGCTAGTTTAGTGGTGGAGCGCCTAGGGTGTTGGCTTTGCCTTTTGTTCCAGGAGTTTTGGTCGTCTTTGGTGTTTTTCTGTTCTGTGATTTGGCTGGTTTCTTACCATCAATTCCGTGTCTTGTTATTTCCCCCTTGGGTCGACTTTGGCGTTTTCAGTTTTGGTCCCTTTTAATCTTTGTAATTTGTTTTTAAAGATTAATAATTTTCTTGCTTAGCCAAAAAAAAAAAGCTTTTACGATGCGTAGACTTCATCTGCATAACTTTTAGGTTGTTAGATTAATACTTCGAATGTGGAAACTACTTGACTTTACAAGCAATGGAAATGTATGAAGCGAGTCGAAGGATGCTGCAGAAGATTTCTAAAAGATTTGGGTTCTCTCGAATATTGTAAAGCGACGATCAAAGCCATCTTGATTTCTAAAACATGTTTCATTTTGGAATTTCCTTTGCCAACATATTTTGCAACCTCTCTATAGATGCAAATTGTAGCAGAAATGTAGGAGCGAGGGGATAGTCGATGGGTTTCTTGTGTTGGGGATCAGTGAGTGAAACCCTTGTAATCTCTTATGCACATATTGAAAGGCACTTCCCGAGAATGCAGACAATTGTTGAACCACGTAAAAATTTGTTCCTCTGTGTTTGGGCATGTGTCTCACTTTGGGGTTTTTGGGCACCAAAAAGAAAAGAAAAGAAAAAATCACTCCAATTCAAATCCATCTTTACTTGCAAAACTAATGGAATCAATATTTGTATACGGTTCGAAAATTGCAAGGGTAACAGAACCCTAGGATTGAATGCTAAGAACATGGCAAAAAGTGAAGAATGAAACTAAGAAAACTAGTTACATAGCATTTGCTAAAGTAATCACATGTATATTGTTATCAAACATCTTTCACCGATAAGTGAAATTATTTATTCAAAGCCACATACAATAATACCAAGCTACTTGAATTTTAATAACCCATGACCATAAAATATAAAATGGAAACATAACAAATTCCCATTTGCTTTTATTGTTTCTTGAATCATATATAAGCTCACTCCTGCAGTTTTCTTGGATTTTCGAGCGAATCGATCTTCTTTATTCTCTGGAGTCCAAGCACCAACAGTAGTAATCAGACCTTGAGATTTCCAGCATTTCCTCAGGGCTCATCCTCTCCAGTTCATTCTGCCTCCACTGTGCAAAATTGTTCCTGTTTTGTGGGTCAGTAGCAAGTGGGTAGTCTTCAACTTGGTGATACTGGGATCTCATTCTCATGTAAAGCCTCATTGTAGCCACACAGTCTTCATATGGATCTTGGATTCCATTTTGAATGTCATAGCTGTAAAATGGAAACCTCCGTTAGGCTTTAAAGATTTAAATCAATCATGGTAAAATTTCTCTTAACCCCCCACCGTTTACACTAAATTCCACTTTTGTTTCTATGATAATCATAACCTTTAATCACTGGCGGCTGTTATATTTGAGGACAGTAAGTCGACGCGTGGCTATCATGATATTGTTCAGTACCACTTTAACCTTTCAAAATTGTCTCCTTATTCACTTTAGTCCCTCGTAATTGCCAAATTTAAGGTCACGTGACATTCATGCGATGAGTTCCCATTTTTCTAGACTTTTTTTTTGACAGATAGGTAACAGAGCAACATGATCAAAGTTGCAGGGTTGTCACTTATGTAATTTATAATGCAAGGACCAAATTGATGATTGAGGTAAAGCACAAGGGAGCAAAGGTGGAATTTATCCATTTACTATTTTCTCACAGCAAGAGCAAAAGTGAATGAAGATTGAAGGGGTAATATTATATTACCCAAGGTATGCTTTTGTTAGGTACTTCAGAGAGTTGCTGAGCTTGCTTGTTTTCATCAGTGGAGGGTATTTTGCTGTATCCCTGTCAAAAGGTGAAAAATTGAGTCTTGAACATATGATCATAGCAATGAATTTGTTAGTGCACGCGCTGGTAGCTTACTTGCACTAATTACATGCGTTATGTAGGACCCATTACACGATATAGTCTGTAACATATAAGACGCCATGTAACATGCTATTCAAATATGATCACTCTAGCATGACTCGGGCCAAAATTTATCATGAAAGCGATTAGCATGAGAGTTCTTGAGAAAGGAGCTAATCAGACCGACTCAAGAAGCTATAAATCAAGAATATGTTTTTCCTTGGTTTAATTCACATTTGGTGCCAAACATTTTTTTTTCAAAAAGAAGAAAAAGAAGAAGATAGGAAATAAGTGATTGTTGATGGATAGAATCAATTACCTGATGATAACTGCAGGATATTCCAGGTCTAAACATCTAAGATCATGGTCCAAGCCATGACCCACAAGAATCCTAGCTCTTCCACCTTTTGACCGAATCTTCCAAATTGGTTCACCATTGCACAAAAAATCTTGGATCTTCCTTGACACTTGCCTCACTGGCATTGCATCTCTTAAGAACTCCGGTCGAATCCCGGTTGTCTCATACCTTCAAGAAAAAGGAAAGAAAGATCAAACACCAGCAGTGTTGCATACCCAGGAAATACACCCGGAATTTGAAATAAGTGACCCAGATTCACTTTGGGTGCATTTTCTGGGTACTTAGACTTTCCCAACCTTATTTGATCAAATTGGATTTATTTACTTTGGATTGAGGCAAGGGATTTAGTACCTATAGTTGGTGACTGGAAGAAAAGGCTTGACATAAGTTTGAAAGATGATGTTCTCATATTCGTCGGTTAGGCAAACCCTAGCGCAAAGATCTAAAGATCCATCGCTTCCTCCACCAACCATTTTGCAAGCGAGTGCAACCACCTTTGATCGGTTATTTTCCATCCTCATGTCATCGTTAATGCCAAGGTTAGCCATGCGATGCAATAGACCCTGAAAGTACGTCATTAAGATACTTGTTATAATCAGCAAACTGATCACAGTCAATTTGAAAGAAAAGGGGATTGGTTTTTTTGTGAGTGTGTATTTATACATACAGCATTGCCGCGGGAGAGTTGGCATGTCTCCCGGTGAACCCTAAGAGCATTTCGGCTACCAAAGATGGCTAAACAAATGTCACATCCTCGGTCTTTGAATATCCTTTCACATTCTGCCTTTGGCAATGGCCCTGAATATACGAAAAATGGGAAACATCGCGCAATGTAAGATTGAATGCTGAGATCGAACAGCCACAAAATCATGCGAGATGGTTTGAAAGTTACCGATGAGATGCTCTCTCATAGACTCAAAGGAGCGCGAATGCTTCCCACAAATTCCACAGGTGGGTTCGTGGACCGAATGATATGATGTCCTCATGTGTTCTACCAGATGCTCCATTTTGTTGAACTGTCTATAACATGCAGCACACTTGTTCCTGTACAGAGTTCACTAGTTATATTGACTTACATATAGCAATGTTCATGCATATTATCAGTACAAAAAATTGTATTTGCAAATTGTTTTCTTATAGGAATACGTGTCAGACAGGCTCGGGTGTGTATCTTGAACGAGGGGATCGAGAGAACGTACCGAAGGGAATCTGAAGACTCCATAGTTGTTTTTTTATCTCCTAAAATGGCTAGTGTGATTAGAAGGAGAGAAGAAGAGTTGAGAGGACCTGAGAAAGAAGGTGAGGATATGAAGGTATTTATATTAGCAGGAGGGGGAAAAAAGGAGAGGAGGAAATTCTTTTAACTTGAGGTCAGGAAATTATTCCTAAGGCCCATTCTAAGTTTACCTGGAGTTTGGAGTGTTATGTATCTAGGATATATGTATGAGGTGTTGACTTGATCTTATACTGCAGAAACATCAGATGGTAGGGAGGATGTATCATTCCAATTTTATCGGATGTCCTCGAAGAGCGAACGAATATATTCTAGGGAGAATATAGTGTGGCAGTAGTGGGAATTGATAGCGAGCGGGTGAGAGACTAAGAGTCTAACCCTTGACTAAAACTTTTTAAAGTCCTTGATTGTCAGATAACTTCTAGTGCATGGAGGTTAAATTTTGTGAATGAGATGCAGTTAAGGTTCTCCTTTAACCTTGCGTATTAGTGTTAGGAAAAAAGTTTTCAAAGGAGAATATTTTACCAATAGAAAGATGGACATTTGTTATTTACTTTGCGGGCGAGATAGGATGTTTATGGGCGGGCTTACGGGCCGGGTTTAATGGTTTATGGGCGGGCCGAGTTTGAATCACTAAGCTTGAGCCCAATCCATTCACTATTCTGACTGAGCTAGCCCGTCTGCTTGACGGGCTCGGGCTGGACGGGCTTTGTGTGGGCTTCAAATTTGCGGGCCAAATAATGACCCTTTGAACACTAAAAAGTCAAAACCCTTTATTTTTCTGAAGGGGATCATCCTAAATTCGTGGTAATCCAAATTCTTGGGTCCCACATTTTAACATGAGAGAATATTTATGTTCCTACCATGTTCTCCCTTCCAGCTATTGGGTGTGTGTTTTGATGCATTTAGAAATCTGCAAAACCGCAATAAGGACTACAAGCGAAGAACAATCAAGTAAAAAACACAACAGAAAAGACAAAAAGATTTTTACATTGAGTGTATCTACCGCTCACATCAATTTTCACCATGTACAGAATAAAGAGATCGAGCACGAGAATTACATTGGCTGCTGCGTATAGTAATATATATAACTTGGTATTTACATCATCAACTACATCAGCGAATAGTCAGTGAAACACAAATCGAACCGAATCAGACTTCACAAACTCAAGAACTTGAGTTGACTCCAATAATTATCCCTTTCATCGATAAGAATAATGCCAACACAAAAAACTGGAGAAAATATTTGTGAACTTTATTTACCGGTCCTTGCAGTATTATAGATACTAGCGTTTGGGGAACATGTGATGCGTGTGCAACAGATGGAGAAGAAACCATACTATGAAGACAGTGAATAACAAGAAGTGGACTGATTTTGGGTGTTACGTTGGTTTTGAAACGGACTCAACTTTAAGAGAGAAGAGGGTAAACAAAAGCTACCATTCCAACAAGAATCAGTTTCAGCGGAAAAACAAGGAAACAAATGGAACGGACAGGACGCTATTTAGATAACTGCTAGTCTGTACATTCGTGTTTTTTTTTTTGGTATGGTTGAAGTTTGCATAATGTACGTTTCGATCATCAATGTAGGCCGGGATGGGACCGAAAAAAGATGAACTGGACGGGAATTCCTCTCCCATTATTTGAGAGGAGCCGGATATTGCAGACTTAGACAACTGCTAGTCTGTATGCACATTCTAACCCAAAACAAGAACCTCGAATTTTTTTACCTTTGCATATATACTGCATGCTTTCGGCAAAAGTAAACGAGACGATACTCTGCCCCTTTCTTGTGATCACCGCATGCATATTCTTTGTGTTCTGTTTGGACTAACTAACATGCATCTCAATTAATTTTCTTCTGGGTTCGGTTAAATGCAAACAATTCGTGTTTGGAATAAAAAATTCAAGAAAAAAGTCTTGTGATCTGATCCAAAAGAGTCGAACTAGATCACTGCTTGTATTATTACTGTACAAGATAACTCTACACAAAGAAACACTCTGTTGAAGCCCAATGTTAGTCCGGTTGGATAGTGAATTTGCTCTACGTAGGATGATCGGTGTTTGATTTATATGGAGTCAGGTTGCAAGACAGTATTTCTTATGAATTTTCTAATCTTGGTGTTGATAATCTAATTTTAACTAAATCGAGAAAGACATTAGTCAAAACATACGTAACCTGACCCGAACACCACGAGTGTTAAACAAATAGAAGGAAGAAGAAACAAATCTATCTACATTTGCGAGAGGGGAGGGGTGTTTTGACTTTAGAAAAGATAGGGGACGTCAGCGAGGACTATCTTTTTTGACTGGATGGGGGGTCCAGAAGATTCGTGCTTTGAAGATACCCAATACTACTAGAAAAGAAAAGGACTAATGGAATATTTCATATAAATTCTGGTCCCCAATATTTAGTATTTGTTTTTCTGCAGTGACTGGCATTAGTGTATTTGAATGTTTTCCATTTCAATCACTCTCTATATCGAATGTCAAACCCTAAAGTTAGCACCTGGGAGTGTGTTTTCCATGGTAGCTAGAAACCTCCACAAGTAGGCGGAACTATTAAGGGGCCCGTGTCGCGGTCCACCTCAGAGTCCCTACCTTCCACAATAGTGGCGGTTCCAGAAATTTTAAATAGGGTATTCGACATTTACCTTAATTCTACTAACTAGCTCTACTAACTAGTATATACATATAATATTTTCCTATATTAGTATGAATAATGAGGCCAAATGATATGAAAATACATACGATGTAACAAATTTTCTTGGCGAATTCTATGTTATTGGGTCAAGTAAAATTAAATCGGGGGATAAATACACTAATATTTATTGTAGAAATTTGTGTGCCTAATAGGTTCGCACGGATATTTATTTTTTTATATAAAGAGTTGATTGTTGCTCAGAGAGAAGTCATCAGACGATATCAATACAATAGATACTTTAGTTAGTTGTTTACATAAAATTGAGTTGTGGGCTGATTTGTTAAGTTAGGTGTTCAAATATTTTTGAGTAGGGTATTCAACAATGACTATACTAAACTAAAACTAAAATTTTTACATGTATTTCTAAACAAAATTTTTTCTCGAGGGTGTTCAAGTGACCACCATTTGATAAGAGTGGAGCCGCATCTGTCCCACAAGTACATGTATTTTTTGAGATATTTTATACGATTAATTTTCAAACATGTGTGCTTCTTGGGTATTAAATACTCTTCCATTCTAAGACTGTCCGGTCTGTTAAATAAGAACTAAAATAATTGCATTTTGATCCAAAGAATTTTTTGCTTTTCTCTCTCGTAAGATACTAAATATTAACGAGTTCTTTTAATTTTTGAAAAAAAGTTCGAATTGTTTCAAATAAAGACATATTCTTTATATATATTGAGGTGCTGGGTTCTTCGCCTGAGTTAATGGCTGGCCAGTTTCGGGGCTGTAGACTTTGCGTGTGTATGCATGTTCGAAAGACGATGTTTTGGGTGTTCTCCTGCCTTCGTTTTGTCAATCCACGTCTATTAGCTAAGTCGAAAGACAATGTTTGGGCGATGACCTCACTTGCCGACAGATGAGGATTAAGGCTTTATGGTGTTTTTTGTTGTTGGGTTTCAATTATTTGGTATTCAACTTTTAGTTGGATTCTCCTCCCGTCCCTCGACTTGATGTACCATTTGTCAAGTTTCATAATAAACTTTCCTACCAAAAAAAAATTTCTCAATAAACTTTTTGCACCCACCAAAAAAAAACCATTTATCATTGAAATCAAGCTTTAGAAAATTAAATTAAGTAGTCTAGCAATTTGTACAAAAGGTATTGAATTAAATTTTGTCTTGCATGGAGATGGACTGGTACATGAGGTGCACCCTCTGGCAATAGGAACCCGGGGATCTGCAGCGCGGCATCTTAACCGTCTAATTAAAAGTATTTTTAATGGTCTGGATTCGCAGGTGTTTTCTCCACATAATCTTTTCAAGAAATCGAGACTTAAATGACAATCAAGACGTGGAAATAAAAACCAATTGAATACCTAGTTTTGAGTATTAAATTGTTGATCAAATAACTGTCTTGGTAAATGCCATGTTGACATGTTATGGGGTACTCAATGCTTCGTTTGATTCCTTATTGCGCTTGTGTCTTAGCCAACAACGTGAGAGCGAGAGAAGAGAGAAGGCTGGGTACGTTTCTTTAATTTAAAATTTAATAAATAATTTTAGACTCCCAAAATTTATTGGGTTGGACTTATTTTGTTTTATTAGGCTATATTGTTAAGTTGTCTAAATTTAACTGGAGTTTCATTTATTTTGACCCCGCTCATTGATCTAGTGCTGATAATAATGAAAAAAATTCACTTTATACGTAAAAAGAGTATTTTTTCAAGTGCATTTTCCGAACCTAGCGACGTCGCTGGGTTCAAGGTAGAGCCGCCCCTAGTTGGAAACACCACCGGTCCTAAAACTTTCTTTTTTCTGGTAAAAAAAACAAATGTGAAAGTGAATAGCAGCACTTTTCACGACATCCATTTCTCTGTCCCAAAAACTTTAAATGACAGCAAAAAAAAAGAAAGAATAATAATAATAAAAAACAAAAGAAGCTGTGGAGTGGATTCTTATGAACCTCAAAATGGTCAAAAGCAATACTATCCCTTGCACGAGTATAGGTACTACTTGCATGCGTGGTGGGCCAGTTTGTATATCCTCCACCTTTTACTTATGCCCTTCTTCTTTGACTCTGTGCTTGAAATTCAGTATTGGAAAGTTACGGGTCGGCTTCAGAGTCCGCTTTGGACATACGTCAAGAATGCGATCATATTTGACCTCATAAATTTTGACTGATTGTGTGGACTCCTAGATATTTTATACCCTTATATATATGTATACATCTATAATATTCAATACAAGTTAAATGGATTACCTATGTTATCCATTGAAAAAGATATGGTGTCTAAACTTGATTATAATAACTTCATTACTACTTTTGCTGCAAAAAATATGATAAGGGTGGTGTTTAAGTAATATATTTAATTATTGAGTTTTAGTGTTATTATTGTTTTTAATTCTCTTTTTATATATACAATGAGCCTCAAAATTAAAGTTCGCATCCGGCCTAAAAAAACTCAGAGGAGGCACTGGTCGGCTTTGAGTTTTTTCCGGTTCAATGTGAACTCGGAGCATTGCTGGAGGAGCACCAAAGTGTGTGAATCTCACCAAAATTTGTCTTAGGAGAGGCCCTTGAAGCATTGTTCCCGGCAGTGCCGAAGCCACATAGAGTCCAGTGTGGGCACGTGCCCATACTGACATTTTTTTTATTTTGTTAGTTTTTTTTTGGTTCAATGGTAAGAGGTGTCCGGATCAGCTTATGCGCACATCAACTATTACCCTACCCGTTCGGTCAAAAGCAAGTCATCCACACCGGGACTAGAGAATTCACAAAAGATTTCTCTCTTGTGGTCTGGCCCCAAGAAGTTGCCAAGTTTCGAACTCCAGATGTCTGAGTTTACAGCTCATCTCTGTTACCACTTGAGCTATCCCTTAGAGTTTCTTATATTAGGTGGGTGATCAAAATAACACTCTACACAAGCCTGAAACTCCCATTTGTTTCACACACCGCAAGACACTAGTCATTATCACATCAACCACCACCATCAACTCGTGGGCGAGTAGGTTGTTGTCAAAGTCTGACTATTCTCGAAGCTTGGGGTTTATAGTGCCCACACTCATGCAAAATCCTGGCTATGTCACTGGTTCCCGGAGCACCAATAATCTCTCCTTTCCTACATGTATTCGAAGTTTGTATATATAATAATTCTTAATTAATTGAAACTTCAAATACTCAATATATGTGTATATAGTAATAGTTGATAAACCGTGTAGAACATAAAAGAAAATACTCATAGAGAGGTAATGTGTTCGATACAAGTTATATTTTTTCACAAATAAAATTGGTTTAAGATATCCATAGTTTTCTTCCCGAATAATGTTGGTCCAAATCTACCATGACCAGATTAGTTAGTACAAACGAAGAAAGAAATTTTATGTACTTTTCTTTTGGAGAACTAATTAATCGTGAAAAACTATGATTTAGAATTCCAAATATAAGAAATGGTGATCAATAGAACCAAAGGCTTGTAACCTAGTGGTTATCTCCTGGTTCTCCCACAAGTGAGACCAAGCTCACTACAAGAAAAATCACTTTCCGCGACTAAAAAATTTGTCGCCGGACTTGCCCTAATATTTTGGCGACCAATATTTTAGTTGCCCCGTTTGTCGTTGACACCTCGTCTGGGAGGTATATGCCGACCAAAAATAAGGTTGGTGGCCAAAGATTAGCCATACGACGACTAAAACATTTTGTCGCCATTGGTTACCCATACGGCGACCAAAACCGTTTGTCGCCAAAGGTAGCGCATTCCGCGACCAATATTTTGTCGCCAGAAGTTCATGCGAAATAAATAAAAATATTTTAAAGTGCCATATGGCAGTTCCAGAATTAACCAAACTACACCTGCACCTGCCAAGAATTGAACCCATGACCCACTTGTTAATATATATTCTTTTTACATTATAACAAATATATTATATATTTATCATAAATTATGTATTGTATTATATATATATATATATATATTAATCGAAATATTCCAACGGCGACTAGAATTTTTGGTCGTTGTATGTCTCCACTAGATTTATGCTTGGCGCCTTTTGGCGCTAAACATTCCGCGACTAAAGTCGATATTTTAGTCACCGAACGTGTTTTTTCTTATAGTGAAGGTTCGAGCCTCGGTAGAGGCGTTTGAGGTTTAGGGTTATTGATAGCTTCTAGATCCCCTCTGGATTAACTCACTAACTCTCCGCTAATCCCCACTTTTAATGTATATCAAATGACAAAAAAAGAAGAAGAGAGGTACCATTTCAACTACACGTTCTTAGTATGAATATATATCTATTTTTAATTAAAGTACATTTTCAGAGAAAATCAATCCTTATAATTTTTTAATAAGAAACAACAAATGGCGATCCCGAATAGTATTTCAATATTATGGCATAACTTCAAGAAATAAGAGATATTCTATACAAATTATAGGAACACTAAATTTTTTTTTTCAAAGAACAGAGCCAGTAATTTTTTTTTTCCCAGAAACAAAAAGAATTAGAGGAGTGATCCAGAAGAATTTGAAAAGCTTGAGGTGTCATTGTATAGGTTTAACTTTATTGGAACACTAGTGATAAAAAAAAAAAAAAAAAAACCTTTATTGGAACACCAGCAAGAAACCTAATTTAAATAACTTTAGAGGTGGGAAATAAAACCCGGACGCGGGGTTGCTGCTGTGTAGCCTGTGCACGATAGTTGCTGAGCACAATCATAGCCGTCCACAAGTGTTTTATCAGTTCAGATTGAAAACGAATTGTTCGCGTGAACAATTCTTCTCTTTTGTTTGAAATCTAGGCCGTCCATCCAAGTAACGGACGGCCTGGATTCTGAGCAGCAGCTATTGTACACAAGCTGTACAACAGCAACCCCGCGTTCACCCCACGAAAAGAATCGATCACAGAATCTAATCCTAATACAAGAAATTTTTTATCACTTGGCTATCTCCTTATTCTTTTTTCTTGTTGACGTATGCATTTTATGAATGGTACTCATAAACTAGAGGATGATTGAAGAATCTTGAAAATCCTATACAAATTGCATAAATAGAACTCATGGCACATAGCATGCATGCATGAAAGTGGCTTTCGAGATGAATTTTATTTATTTTAAAATGAAAACGCCTCTCTTTGAAAGTTTTAATAACAAAAAAATTCACGGCCAAAAATCCTGGTTAAATTTGTTTATACACTTAGTGATAGAGCTCGCATTTAGAGGCTTTTGGCGCCATTGATAGCAAACACCAAATAATTGCTCCCAAGAGCTAGAGAGAGCCTAAGATGGTGGTCCTTCCAATTGCCTTTTTCACAAAATGATTAACTCTCTCCTTCCAGCTAGCTCCATTTTTTTTACAAAGTTTTAGAAAAAACTGAATCAGAAAAAAGGGAAAAAAAACTTATGTTTGACTCCTTTCTTAAAAAAAACAAAAAACACACGCACACAAACAACAGCGTGCACAAACTTTGTTATGCTGCATGGTGACATCTCATGAAGATTACGATCACAAGTTCAACACTTTTGACTTTATTCCTCTTGAGCCTCCACTTGTTCATATGTGGCGCCGCCCAGGGCATTGAATAATATCTTAAAAATGTTATATTGGAAAAGTTTCCCCGGAAACGTCAATGAAAGAGAAATGAACGATTGAGATTCCCTTGCTTGTGAATTTGAACCGTTTATATATCTTTCTTGGACGTTTTCAGGGAAACTCTTAATGTACTCTATCATCCCTCTTTATATCTCGAGGCATGGAACCCTTTTTTCCAATAAAAATATGCTCTTCGGACAAACCTAAAAAAGGTGGAAAAAAAAAATACAAAGCTGTTTTGTTCAAAATTAAAAGGATATGTTTTTGTTTTTCAGTCCACAGTGATTTTCTAGCTTAAGGTTTAGTACGTTAATCAAATTTAATTTCTAGAGATGGAGGCTCATTACTGAGATGCTTTGAACCATGAATGAAGGAAGTATAGTAATAAGCACAAAAATTAATTTGGGTGTCTAGGCCTACCCCCTCCCTGATGTCTTTCGGCTTTGATTTGGGGGGCATGGTTTTGCAACAAAACGTCCCTGTAGCTCCTCGGTTCTCGGAGGTTTAGGAACGCCACTGTTTCAGTGGTATTCTGAGAGTAGTCATTTTGTGCATAATTGTCAAAAGTTAGGTCTGTTTCCAATCAATCCCCGTCTATATCCCAATGATTGGAAACTAGATTGGTCATGTTATTGTTATTGTGTAGATGGAGGCCAAGCCTACCACTCAAGTCATGATTCATGGTTGACGTTTGCCCGTATTTCGTGTTAATTTGAGTAAGCTAACACGACCCATAGCAAACCCTATTGGATTTATCCGGTGTGATCGATCTGTCCTATATAATTTTAAACGTGCCAGTCTGATTAACCATAGAAAATATTTTCTTCAGTTATATGACATTGGGTGCTTATGTTTATACAATGTGATGAGTCGATTACTGATGTGGTCAAACTCGATCACTTGACACCAGTGTGTTGCCAACCAATACTCCTTCGATGCCTAAGTTAGAATATGTACATGCGGAGAAAGAGGAGTACTAAAAGCTCAAGCAAATTTGATTCAAGAGTTTTATACGTATTCCCAACGCAAGGGGCTTGATAACGCAAGGTGCCCGATTGTCCAGAAAAAAATTGCGCACATCGACTAATAAGTAGGAAACAAGTAAAAAAAAAAATCCCATCTGATAGTTTTTTTTTTTCCGGTCATATTTGAAATGGTATGTTCCTATTTTTGTGTTTTTTACATCTAGATTTTGTTTTCAATAATGAAGTTCGAGCTCTTACAAAAAAGAATTAATTGAATCGCAAAGCTCGTGACTAACCAAAATATGCATAAACGACCTTTGTAGAAAAAATGATCTATGAAGACTCATGGTATTTTTTCAAAATTATGACCCTCAATGAGGAGTTTGTTTAAATGTGAAAACGCTACAAAAGATTAATCATATGTGCAACAGTTCAGTATCCAGAAATCAACTCTCAGCGTAAAGCTCAAGTGATACATCTAGCTTTCGTTGAACTGTGCCAAGTGTGGTATAGATCGACAGGGAACAAGAATGAAGCACGATGATTCAACATTATGAGCAGCAGTTAATATCGTTCTGATATAAAAGGCCATTGAACAAACTGCAACTTCAATGCATAATAGCAGCTTCCTGAATTAAGTTCAGACAAATACCAAAGAAGCACTGGGTGAGGTTAAGCAATAGAGTGGAGGAGAGAAACGGAGAAGGTAAATAGAGGGTGAAACCGATCTGTTACCAATAGGAATTTCAAAATTTGGGGTTTCTGTCAATGACGCTTTTTACCACCGCCCTTTTTCTTTCCCTTCTTCTTAGACCCACCTTTCTTCTTTCCGGGGTTGTCAAACCCTGCACTTAATGTGTTGATGCTGCGATCAAGTTCTGCAGTTCCAGCCGGTTTCAACAAATTTTTCACATTCAGAACACCATTTTTGAAATACCCTTCCGTTGACTTCAGCACACTGTCCTCAGGTCTGCGCTTCTTTGCCACTCTTTTAGAACCTCCGCCAAGCATCCCTCCGAATCGTCCTAGTGCCAATCTCTAAAAAGCTATAATCGTTAGCCCTCCAGATTGCAAAAGCCAACCAAAAGTAGAATTGACAAAAAACTGTGAGACATTAACAACCTCTTCTTGTAATTTCTGGTCTCTTTCTTTTTGCTTCTTCATAGTTACTCGTGCTACACTTAGGGGTAATCTCTGGTTCTTTGGAGGCTGTGTCAGCAGAAAATAGAAACTCTTAAAACAAAACCCTTATATCAAGTTGTATCAAAGAACCTGACTCAGGAAAAAAAAGGTTTCACCTTTCCACCAAGAGCAACAACCTTCCTGTTTTCCAAATCCTTCCTCTGTTTCCATGTCATATGCGAGGAGCCTGAAATGGCTTTGATGGTAAGCAAACAAAAAATTGCCAAGTATAATATTTACAAATTAGTCAGCAATTTAGAAGCAAAGACAACCAATTGACTCTTGCATTTTGGAAGACTCTAAAACTACAGGTTGCTACAGTTGCTTATATCCTAACCAATAAATGATGAAACACTTGAAATTCTTAAGTTTGCATTCGCGCATCATCAAATCCATACCTATCAACAAAAATAATTTATGCATGTAGCATGGACACCGACACGGAAATTCTAAAAAATGGACACTGACATGGACACGAGTGATTTTGGCACTCCCTGAAATTGATTTGGCTTATCTACTATTTTGGTCCCTGAAAAATACCACAAGTTCCAAAATCATCCTTGTAAGAATTAGTTTCAAGGAACTGGGTTTTGCCGAGGTGAGAGAAAGCATGTCGTTCGGTCAAACCCAGTTGCCCACCACCCATTCGACCAAATCCCCCAACCAAAACCACAATCATGGAATAAAACAGAAGCAGCATTCTCGGCTCAATTGGCCTCGAAAAAAATGTTCTCTCTCTCCCGAGAGAAGATCAGTTTTTTTTAGCCAATCATGGACTACCCTTGCTTTTGTAGCCATATGCCGAACAATCTAAATGAAAACCGTGTCTGAGGTGGGGATCAGGGGAGGTTGGTAGGTTAGGGTTTGTGGGGTTTGATTCGAGTTAGGGGCTCAGATTCGTGGTTGTAGACCATGTATTTGTGTCTTAAACCTATTTGGGAGTTTTCAAGAGAGTTGGGTAGTGATGAGATTTCTAAAGTGGAATTGGTGTGATCTCGAGAAATTTCGGGAGAGAGTTTTCCAGAGAGTTGGGGGTAAATTTTGGGGAGGAAATCTAGAGAATTTTTTTGCGAATTAAAACTTGGGTTCTGTTGAGAGAGACCGAGAGAGGGAGAAGTATTTGTTTCTAACTTATTTCAAGTTTGGAGAAAAATTGGGAGAAGTTCAAATTGGCGCAGATTGAGGGGAGAGATTGAGGGCCATTACTTTTCCACGTAGCCAAATGAGAGGGCAATGGCACGGGTCATATGATTGAGCTTCCATTAGTCCACATAAGCCTTTTCCGTCACCCATTGGACGGAAAGGGTAACATTGAAATCGTCAAGGTTTTACAAGTATGAAACTGAAACTAGAATTCTTATAAGGACGATTTTGAAACTTGTAGTAATTTTCCGGGACCAAAATAGCAGATAAGCCAATTGATTTTGGCATGTTGACTTGATTTTGGCACCCCCTTTTTTGGAGTGCCAATCAATTTCCTAAACAAATATATCGTATATGTATGCAATAACAGTTTATATACATAAATACATAGACTTTTTCTTTTCCACCGTAAGAATTCACACTATTATGTATTGAGAGAGAGAGAGAGAGAGAGAGAGAGAGAGAGAGAGAGAGAGAGAGAGAGAGAGAAGAGTGTGTGTATACGTGAGACACGTGTGTCCATGCCGTGTCCCCCGAGTATCGCCCTCCAAAAAATAATTTTATTTAAGTGACACGCCGCATGGAGTGTCCAATGCGTGCCCCTGTGTGTCCCCGTGTCCAATACGGGGACACGGTGACCTTTAGAAGTGTCGGTGCTTCGTAGGCTATAACTAAATCCAAGAACTTATAATTGCTAGTGAATGGTGGAAGAAGGAAAACTTTCACAACCATCAAGTCGTATCGTACAATTTTCTTCCCAATGGTAGGGGGCTGAAATAGGCACCGTAGCTAACTACTGTTCCATCATTAATTAAGTTGAAGTTGAAGTACAGAGTCTACTGACAAACATCACATACCATCATATGGAAGGTAGTAACATTGTTGTTGCTTTGGCAAACATAAGCATTACCAGAGGAAGGACAGCAACCAGGAAAAGAGGGCATGAATAAAAGAATTCAAGATTACATAATATGAACACGCTAAAATCATGGCTCCCAAAATATTTGAGAAGGATACAGTAAAGACGCGAGAACAAATTTACATGTCTGATGCATGCCTAAACGTAATAGCGGGTACTGGCGGTTTGTGACAAACAACTGTTCCTGGACTTCAAAGATGCTTAGAAAATCCACTCAAGTTCTGCAACTTGAAGTAGGTCCTGAGAAGTCAAACCGTCACTATAACTTCGCTTGCAAAGCTACACCCCCCAATCAGACTAAATCACAACCAAATGGGACCTCCTTTGCTGTTTCTCAAATATCAGGAAAAGGCAAAGAAGAACAAACAAGCGGACAGGGCTATCTTATCTCTTGACTAAAACAAGAGAGAAATGTATCAGGAAAAGAGAATCGAAAAATAATCTCTCCTACCTTGCCTTTTTTGAGTGTTTTTTTCCAATTCCTAGCACTTTCTTTCCTGAATGTTTTTTCATCTATCTTCGTAGGATGCGTCATAGAGACCAGAAAGCTCTTGTCATGGACGGTTCAAGGGGATCAATTACCGCTTAATTTCTACTGCAAGAACATAAAACTATGGAGCATCTCCAAAGTGTGCCCTCGCTTATACTACGTATGTAGTTGCAGTGATAACTTCATATTCCTCATGCCTTGTGCAAGGGGAGTGCACTGAAACAAAGAGGCCCACCAGATGCAGCAGCAGGGACAGGGTCAGCCCTGGCATCTCAATAGGATACAGGCTGTTTGTGCCAGGGTATCTAATCCAAATACCACAGAAACTTAGAAGAGCCTTTCTTGAAAATCTCCAAATAATGGATGGTCATTCTTCGGTAATATTCTACAATACTTGCTAGCGCACTACAGTGCCTCTGAGAAATAAGCACCTCAATCTAACTCAATGATCGACAAACAAGCTGATTTCTCATGTGACGAAATTTTTTGGAAGGTACATTCACCAAAATATGATTCCCAACCTAAAAGGATGACAACTACGAACTATTCCATTGGACGCACTCTACATGGTCCACACAAGAAATGAATTTGCCGCCTCATAATCTTAACTTTACTCATTTGACAGATTCATCACTATCCCTGTTACTGGGATACGAAGTAACCATGGAAATGGATGCATTCAAAAAATTCCAAAATACTACATTGATACCTTGACACATCCATGTATGCGACTTTGCACAAGAGTCTGCCCTACTGCTATACGAGTTTTGTAAAATATTACAGCCCTTGTATCAATTTGTTCTTGGCTCGCTCTTATTCCTTCAAATATAATTAGGTTGAGGTCTAACATTTTGAATTGATTTGTGGAGGTGATGTTACCAATAAATATAATGTCACTGTATCATCACTAGATTATTATTCTACTTTTATTTTTGGGATTTGGGAAGTTTAAATTAGTTTGTCTGACACATTAGAAATAGGTAGTGAATCTTGGTAAGGGTATTTTTCTAAGCACCGGTACAGACTTCTAAGTTATTGAAAGTAACCATGGGCAACAATTCGTATTCATTTTTTCCCACAAAAACCATCATAACCATCTCCTTTCCAACAACTCTCCTCAGGTTAATGGAAATCAACAGTACAGCACTCAGGTATGAGGCTAGCAAGTTGTGATATGCCAGGTATCACGTGGTAGAGATTAATGCAAATCCACATTGGAAGACAGCGGAGCAAGGTTGGTGTAAGTCTGTAGACACTATTAGCAATTTAGTATGACCAAAAGTTCAGACCTCTATTGGAGTTGGCAACCTAAACACGTTAAAACTGGGGCTTTCGGCCATGAGTCTATAGAGAAGGATCTTTAACTCTCAAGTCCAACGAAAGAAATCTAAACTCCTAAACTCCTTCCCTCCAAATCAAACCACAATACTCCTACAACCCACTATGACCTTTTTTAGATATGACTCACTATGACCTCAGAAGTAAAACTAACCTGTAATGAAAATAGCATATAGTAAACAACTGAACAGTTAAACTCTCTGACAGGAAAACTGTTATCAATAAATTTGTGTAGAAAAAAAATGTGCATACTGAAATTTATTTTGTAAAGACTTTACATGTTCTGTTGACGAAAATGTTTGGTCACCAAAGATGGCCACCACCAGCCACCTAAAGCGGTTATCTGTGACCAGAGGTGCTAGTAATGAGGACATGGCAGGGGAGGCCGGGAGGGTAGAGTACCTAATTGGAGAAGGTTAGCAAGTACTAGGGTCAAATTTGTCCACAAAATTATGTCCTTTAAATTATAGATGATCTTAGCTCAAAAAACTCATAAATTCATAGATTTTGGGGGTTCAAAATCAATCATGGGGACTTCAAGAGCTAGCGACTCTAGTATACCCTTGCCAAATTCACATAAAATAAGTCCACATAATATCATCAAAAGAGCTATGCAGTTGGTGTAATGATCTTGAAAAACCGGAGACTTCATGAAACCTGCTATCTTAAGAACCACGACATTTCCATGAGGGTGTCGTATCCATGCCAATAAGTGGCAGGTACTGAGATGCACACTCCTAGATATGTATGTGAAACCTAATGAATGTGTTCATACGTCAAAATTAAATTATCAATTCGAAATCTTTGTCAGCTCATCTCAAAAACTCCCCAATTCCATCCAAGCAATCCTCCTTTTGCTTCACCAAAAAAACGAAAGAATAAATAAGCAAGCAAAAACTGATACTATCCACATGGCAACCACAATTGACGATGTCGAACACGGCCTTAACCACTCCATTACCCACATCAAGTGCCATCAACTAATTGAGATAACATACCCACAGACCGAAAAAGTCCACATCAGGCAAGCTCTCCAGATAAAGATTTAAGTGTTCACCAACAAAAAAAAATAGCTTAAAGTGCCATGTAAGAGAAAAAGAATTACCCAAGAACTCGATATCTTTCATAATTGACTTCATGTCCATTTTTCGTCCCTTGAAATCCATATAATCTGTCATCGCTTCTGTCGTCGATCCTCCCTCTCTGTCCATTTGCTTTTTCTTGGACATTTCTACTCTGTTTGATTCAGCTGAAAAGAAGAAACAATGCAGGATGCATCATGATATAAACATACCAGCAAGTGTTAATGTCTCTATCCTCACGTAAACAACACAACAAAATTTCAATGCTAAAACATATCAGCAAGTGATAGTATTGGTCTATTCTTTCCTTAACAAATTTCAATACTAAAACAACTAATTTTAATCAAATTCAACATCTATCTTTTATTTCCAACAACTACAAACTCATATTCGAGCATCTAAGGTCACATAATCAGCAAAATTAAGCAATTTCCTGCTCAGATCGACAATTCCAGCGATTAGAAGTCAATTCCAGCAACTGGGTTCATATCATACTACCAGTTTTCAGCATTCAAAAATGCAGCTTTAGCTTCCCATTGCACAATTTCAGCATTTAAACCAAAGACTAGTTAAAGTGCTACCATAAGATCAACCACATAAGATTAAATTCCATCTGGGGCAGCCATTATCAACATCAGAAGCTCTGGTACTCATCATGAATAGCAAAATCAAACAATTAGATATCAAATAAAAGAAAAAGTTCAGCCCCAGCCCCATAAAATTCAACTCTTACCACTTAATTGTTATCGTCTAATCACAGATTTCAATTACCATAGGGAAAGATCTCTCACTCTTTTTTTTAGGGCAAATCATCTACAAGTGGTATTCTTTGATCTATACAAGAGTAATATCAATAATCACTTACCAAGATTGAAGTTCCAAATTCTCTTCCTCTTTTTTCTCACTTCCCTGCCGCCTCTCTCTCTCTCTCTGCTGCTCCAAACTCCGCCGACGCTTTGTTCGTCTTTTTTCTTCTTTAAACTCATGTAGTCATGTACAGTATATCTAATGCATTCCATACACACCAGCACACACAACTTTGTTTTTTTACAGATCAAACCCTCTAGTTTTAAAAACTCACATTAAAGCCCACATAAAAAATTCTACCATTTCCTCTATATCCATACACCTTAAGATTAAGAGGCTTGTGGAATTGAACGTGGCTGCCCCCTTCGCCCCTTGATTTCAACTTATTTACGCCTGATGCCATCGGGTCGATTTTAACTTATTTACGCATTATGCCACTGTACTTGCACCGCACGCTTCTCTCTCTTCCGTGTTTTCCTCTTTTCGCTTCCAGGCGTATTGGGTTCAGCTTTGTCCAGGTGAGATCGGAGAAGAACTAGCAGTAGCTTGATCTGGTACACTCTCTCTCTCTCTCTCTCATTTCCTTTCACCGCCCAAAAGCAGAGAGAACAAGCCCTAGGTGACTGATTTGTACTATTTCATTTTTGCAAGACAAACTCAAGATTGATACTCATGTGGTCGGCTTCTCCCTCTACTGGTTCATGTATGTTTCTCCTCTCGATCGTTCTCTTTGTATGCCATTTGGGCTTCGATTTGGATCGTGGTTAGGACTGATTTATTTCGGATGGTGGGTGGGTTTTATTTTTCTGATACAAAAGATTTAATATCTTGTGAGCTCAAACATATATACAATTCCTTCTTCAAATTGATCTTTATTGTGTTGCTCATCCATTTTGTTTTTTCTCTATTCCGTGTTCCTCTTCCAGTTTCACTCTGCAAGAACGAGCCTGTGGGGGTTGCTGTGATTCGGAGGTATGATATCTCTGATTTATGAATACATAAATAGAACACACAAAACACTGTCGGATTCATTGAATCCGGGTTTCGAATTTGGTTTATATATTGATTGGCGAGTTTTCAATTAAGAGTTTGTGCATTGCACATCTATAAACTTAGGGGATATAGGGTTTTTCCATTATTAATCCTGGTTTAAACTTTGAAGCTACAATGAGTCATCATTGATTATGGTAACTGTTTAACAATATAGGATACATAGGTCTATACATAATTCCAATTCTAAGTGGGAAACCCATTCATGTCCTTGTCTCGTGCCACTTTGAATATATTCCTCTAATTACAATTCTTTTTAGTAATGAAGGATGACGCATGTCATTTTGCAAAGGATGACGTCTGTTGGGAGGAAATGTGAATGACTTGATATATTGATGCTATCAATCCAAACAAACGAAAGAATACTTTTCATGGGTTTTGCATTCTGATTCTGAGATAA
>JAXBDA010002801.1:0-39495 GCA_036023075.1 Gaultheria prostrata | reverse complement strand
TACATGAACATCAATATTTTCACAATCTTACCCTTCTCTAATCTATTTTGATTAATCCCACTAACCTTGTTGGTTAATTTCATGATAAGTCCCTGGATGGTTACTTTTCCCCAACCTATATTTCTGCATCAAACAACACCATTACAGTTGAATTTTAATTTCCCAACAAAAATTTCGAAGTACCATTGCAAAGCAAGAAACAAAGAAGTCCTGTAAATGGCTCTTTAAATGGTACAAATCAAATAACGCAAGAAAAATAGCCTTTTGGTGAGGAAAAAATTTTCCTCGCCAAAAGGCGCTTTTTGCGAGGAAATAAATATTTCCTCGCTAATAGGCACCCATTTGGCGAGGAAATATTTGTTTCCTTGCCAAATGGGTGCCCCATTAGCGAGGAAAAAAATTTCCTCTCCAAAAGTCTATTTTTTGCGAGGAAATTCAAATTTCCTTGCCAACAGGCAGTTTTTTGCAAGGAAATAAATTTTCCTCGCTAAAAACAGACTTTTGGCAAGGAAAATTTTTGCCTCACCAAAAATTGCCTTTTTGCGAGGAAATTTGAATTTCCTCGCTAGGTTTCCTCGCCATAGGTAGTTTTTCTTGTAGTGCCCGATGATGAAAAGACCAATGTGAACTACTTCCTCGCTAGGTTTCCTCGCCATAGGTAGTTTTTCTTGTAGTGCCCGATGATGAAAAGACCAATGTGAACTACCTTGAGGACTTGAACGAGGCTTGAAATTGTCAAAACCTTCAAACCTAACCTTAAACCTTTCAAAAACCATTAACCTAACCTAAAACAACCAAGCCAAGCCAAAGCACAAACCAGCACTTGAACCTACCTTGGGCGCCCAAGGTGTAAGCCAGTCAGTTACAGGTAGTGGCTGTAATCATGAGATTCTGCTGCATGGGAGCCATTATCTCCCTAAGCCATTTACTTAACCTACAAGTTTACTCTATCTCCCTAATCACCCCTTACCCCCTAAACTTTCCCAAATTTAAATTACACTTTTCCCCCCTTTTTCTCTTCTATAAAACCCACCCCTCTCCTCTCATTTGGGGGGTACTGTCTCTCTCTCTACTCTCTCCTCACTTCCAGCAAATTCATACACTCCCTCTCTCACTCTAAAACGTCCAACACTTACCTCATCCATCAACATCATCTAAACCCATTAAAATCAACCAAAGATCCTCCAAGAATCCTTCACCAAGCCTTAATCACCCATCACACCCTCAAATACTCTCAAAATCAATCTCGAATTCCTCCAAAACACTCAAAAGCTTACTCTTCTTGCACCAAAATTCAGCCTACCACTCAAACCAAGTCAAAATTCATATTTTCTTGCTTTGATCAAGTTCAAAAGGTAGAAAGTAAGAAAAATTCACTCATGGTCACAATCTGAGGGTGACTAGTAAGTGTGAGTGAGTTCCTTATACTCATTTTACATTTACAAGGTCCAAAAGTAGGCTGTAAGCTTACAAAAATTTCTGAGCTGATCGGCCCTTGGGCGCCCAAGGTCACCTTGAGCGCCCAAGGTCCCAGCAGTTTACTTCTTGCTGTTTTGCTTTTATCACCTTCTGAGGGTGTTTTGTTACTTTAATCAGCTGTTGATTATTATTATATGCAATATTCATGTCTTATACAGGCTCTGATCATTTTGAAAAGGAAATGTTTGATTTGGTTTACATTTGAAAGAAGAAAATGAATTTTTGTTGATATTTATCAAGTGGAAGAACATGAAAACCAACATCTTCAAAATGATCAGAAACTTATGAACTCAAAGAATGATAAGAGCAAATCAAGGAAGTAAATAGAAACATGCAAGCCAAAGGGTACCTTGAGCGCCCAAGGTGTCTCTTGGACATGTTATTGTTCTGTCTATTTTGTTCTCTTTAGCTATTATCATGCTGTTTTATTTCATCTCAGGAGGGGGTGTGTGTTATCTACAGTTCATATTTTGTTTATCTCACTTCTCTCAAATTCTCATCTCACAATTCTCTTTATTTTTCATGAATAATCCAAGGAAGTAAGTTAATAAGTTTGTTTATGATTCATGAATTTTGCCTCTTAGCTTTTGTTTGTTGATGAAAATCATTTTTCAGAAGATGTTTGGTGAAGAGGTTATGGATACATGAGTAATAAAGCAAAAGAAATTGAAATCAAGTGAGAACCAGGGATGACCTTGGGCGCCCAACCTCACCTTGGGCGCTCAAGGTGGTTTCTGAGCAGTGCATGTATTTCATTCATTCTGTCATAATTATTACTATTTCAAGTGTATATGGGTTCATCTCAGTTGCTTATCAGTCTCTTGTCAGTTCTTTTTCTCTCTCAACTCAAATTCAATCTCATCCACGGATTTTTCTAGCTAAACATTCAAAAATCCATGTCTGTGTTTGATTATCACCTTTGAATGCCTTGGTGAGATCCTGTTATGGATTTATGAGTTGAAAATCAGTTTTGAAGATATCTATGATCAAAGCAAGGCATTCTTCAAACCAGAAAACAAGAGATAAACAGTTGTGTTTGGGAGACCTTGGGCGCCCAACCTCACCTTGGGCGCCCAATCTCTGTCCTGTCAATAGATTGGTTAGCAGCTGTTGCATCTTTCATCACTCTCATTGTTCATTCTAATCTTAATTTTATCTTCATTTCATTCTGTTCATCTACAATTTTTTTTATGTCATAATTGTTCATTATCATCATCATTTCATTGTAGTTACATACACACACGAACACCGTATTTTCTTACATTACAGTTTATCTTGTCTATATGCTCTTTATTTTATTTCTATGTTTTCCATATCCCACAAATTATTGTAGTAGAGACCGGTTCACGGACCGGGCGAGGGGGGTGCATTAAAACCCTTCCCCTCTCATAACCAAACCCCCGAGCCCGGAAATAAAAAGGTTTTCGTGCGACCGGTAAAACCATTTTCAAAAACATTGGGCATAACGAGTCACTCTTTTTGGTTTCTCGGGTTCATTCTTTAAACCAGGGTGGCAACTCCAAAAATCACTTTTCAAATCGAAACCGAATCGCTATCGTGTGGGCGGCCGCCCGATGGGTGTTCACAAAATGGAGACTCCGCTGGGGATCGCTAGTTAATACTTATTTTTGCAAACTTTTTGTAAAACTTATGTGTTAATCAAAAAGAGGATTTTACTTGAAAGATAATTTGTGGGATTTCAACAATGTTTAGAATTTGGTTTTTGCATCTCACGTGCATGGTTCCTAAGCCTCGCTGGTGTGTTCTGGCAATCCCACCCGGCTTACTGGTGATGGGGAATCCCAAAATGCCTAGCAACCCTCGACCGTGATGAACTACGTCGTTAGCACCGTTTATGGTGGATTACGGCCTCTGGTTTTGAGTCCGGGGTACCCTTCTGAGATTAAAACCCAACCTTGGCATGTAGTTGTACCACTAGAACACCAACGTTAAGGATGGACCCCCGTTTTCGTTAAGTTTATGTGCTCCCACATGTTACGTGTTACCATTTTTCTTGGAATGACACATTGCATTTGCATTCGTAGGTGGTACCGTTAGATTGCCCGTTAGGCCGTAGGTTTCCTTTACGGTTAATATGAAGTTGCCTTGGCCCGATGATGAGTCGTGTACTTTATGTGCACGTTTTCGCCCCGATAGTCCTTAACAGTTGACAAGAATTGGAAAATTTGTGGGTACGCCAACCTGTTAACTGGTTCTAAGCAATGACACGACGGAAATTAGGCACGGTTGGACCGACATGGTACATTCGCCTCTAATTCCAAAGTCGAGTCCTTGTTAAGGACTTGTTATGCAAATTTACCAAATCTTGTCGACCCCTTTTAAGGATACGTCGTTCGAAAACAAAACTTAAGGATCAGGGCAACTTCCCAAAACCGTTTTAGTCAATCAGTCTAGGAGACTGTAAATCCATGGAGTTTGCAATACCTCTGGTGTTTGCCGTGCCTGAACAGCTACCCGTGTTTGTAAACTAGCCTTAGAATCGTTAGTGCCTGGATCATAGCACTCACATTGCTGTCTCGGATGGTCACGAAAGGAGATTGGCTCTGGTTCCAACGACGCTTGGAATTTAACCTACTGAGTAACGACTTACCCGGAGTGTTATGAATCATCTGCGCAACGGTTCTAAGTGAGTCTCAAGCACTGGTAGACTGACCCTAGGACTAGTTCTGGGATTAACTTTCGTGGTGAGTGACGTGGTGACGTTTGTGCATAGAATTTTCATTTGTGTACACATTTCCGAGATGCTAGTTTTGAGTCAAGGTTTTTGCTTCTTGCCAGAATCGAATCATTGGGCCTGTGAAGGAAAAGAAGACCTTACCCGTTTGGCAAAGACCTCCCGGACAGCGCTTGGTTAGAAATACTTCATCGGTACCAAAACCTAACATGGCTATGGAATCAAGTGAATTGGACTGAATTCGTGAAGAAATGGAAGAGTTGAGAACCCACAATGACAACCAGGTTGCCCAACTGATGAGCATGTTCATTAACATTCAGAGTCGTCTTCCCCCGGTACAGCAACCACCTCATGAAAACCCGCCACCCGGTAACGAACTGCCACATGAAGAAGAACCCGAACAGCTTGTCAAAGATCCACACATGATTGAAATAACGGCCAAGTTGGCTAACTTAGAAGAAACTGTTCTGAAAAGAGAGAAAGCCGCAACCGCTGGCTTTGATATGTCCAAATTGTGCCTTTTCCCGGATGCAAAACTTCCCAAAAAGTTCAAGCCAGTTGACTTTGAAATATTTGATGGATTAGGGAATCCAGAAGGACATATTCAGGCATACGTGAGCTCCCTCACTCTCAAGGTGTGGATGAAAACACAATGGCACAAATGTTTCATCAGACTTTAAAGGGGCCGGCGCTCCAATGGTTTCTGGCCTTGGATATTGACAAGAAGAAGTCGTGGGAAAGCATTGTAGCAGCCTTTGTGAAGCACTATAGATACAATATAGAATTGGGTGTCACTACCAGAGAATTGGAATCTACGAAGATGGGAGAAAAGGAATCATTCACTGACTTCTTAAAAAGGTGGAGGGCGAAGGCAGCTCAGATGGTGGAACCACTGTCCACTAAAGACCAGATCAGAATTGTGACTAAGAATTTGTTACCTGATCTTGCTCGAAACATGGTCACTGCTCAAGCGAACGATTTCAAAGTCTACATGGACATCGGTTTATCAGTTGAAGATGCCATCCAGACAGGGATCATTCCAAAAGGGGAGACACCGGCCAGGCCAAAGAGAGTATACACTGGTAACAACTCGTCCCTTTATGCCAACCACAACCCATCCCACAATATATCCTCCAACCCCACTCAAAACCACAACTAGAAAAATGAACCAGTGCATAGTATAACAACCCAGCCCTCTTAAAATGCACCTTGGGCTCGCCGCATATTTACCCCGCTCCCAGTACCTATGTGTACTGTGTTAGAAAGACTTGTCCATCGTGGAACCCTTAAACCACTTTCACCAACTCCTCCACCACAAAATCCCCCACCTTCTCACAACCCTAACCAATTCTGTGCATACCACTAGATTCCGGGTCAT
Organism: Gaultheria prostrata; assembly: GCA_036023075.1. NCBI lineage: Eukaryota > Viridiplantae > Streptophyta > Magnoliopsida > Ericales > Ericaceae > Gaultheria > Gaultheria prostrata. The sequence goes on along the minus strand of JAXBDA010002801.1, from coordinate 33,943 downwards.
CACACTGATAGATGTCAAAGGCTACGTCATGAGATTCAAGATCTCATTAACAGCAAGAAAATCAGGGACCCGAGTGAGAAACCCAACGTTGTCACAAACCCGCTCCCACCACATAAGAGAAATGTAAACATCAACCATGTCACAACCAGTCTGTCAGACCTAACTCACTTTGATCCCAGCGTGCACATAATCTTAGATAACCTACCCAAACCCACTGTCCAAATACCATCCAGTACCAGTGTATACTCTCTTGAAGGGGAGGAACCGGAATGGGAAACACTCTGGAGTTATCTAACTGCTGATGAAGGGACAACAAACCCTTTTGTCGCACGAAAGTTTCGAAGAGATTGAACGAATGTGGCAGGAGAAGCCAGACGGTCAAGAATCTTTGCTAGAAGAATATACAGGTTTGGAGCCAGATTTGCCATTCAGCGGGTATGAAGCTCTTCAAGAAAATGAAAATGTGCCTCTCACTGTTCTTTTCAACGAAGAATTACCACAACCAGTTCAAAGCCCAGATTCGGTACTCTTCACAGGATTTCATGACAACGAGGTGATAGAAACTGGGGACGCCATTGACGCATGGATCAGAAATGAGGATTGGACCATGGGTAGACTTTCGTTGGAAGAAGAAAGGCAGTTTTGGTATAATTTGTTTGGGCAGACTCCCTGCGGAGTAAGAGAAGAACAAAATTTCTGGACAGACCTGAACATGAATACCACAAGACCCGGGAAAGAGCTAGCAGTTACCAATACCTTGACTCCCAGTAACCGTCTATTTAAGCCCGAAAACCTGCAAGTTGGCAGTTCGTCCCAAAACCCACAACCAGCTTCCGAGCAACAACCCATTTACTTTGACCCAAGCCTGTACATCATTCCCGACACTGAGACAAGACCCGTTGTTGCCATTCCCCCGGAACCAAATGTTTCAATGATTTCCCTTACACATCCAGAAATCTATCAAAAGTGGGATTCTGTAATTTGGGAATTCCAAAGAAGAGAATGGGAAATAGAGATGAATCACCGGGATCCGGATCCCGAAGAATGGGCTCCCGAGGAGATAGGTTGGTTACCTGAGAACGAACCCATTCAAAACATGGTAGAGCAATTTTGGGACCCATTACCAGTTGATCCCTTGGATGGACTCTCTCTTGTCAACTTATTTGCAGAACCGGGTTGGGATTTTGATATTCCTCAAGATTTACAAGAAGGACAGGGGCAAAACTGGGAGGATGTGCCCAACAATCAAGATGGATTAGGCTGGGGCGATAAAGAAAGGGACCCTACTCCGAACGAATGGTGATTAATGGAATCAAAAGACCCTCTGGATGGTTCGACGCTCCCCATGATGTTTGATGAAACTCATTTGGGACCACCAATGGAGCTCTGGGAAGCGAGACATGATTTTTCCATGATGAGCGAATCAGCCATCGATCGAATGGTTAAAGACTTGGAATTCTCCCCTTATGATTTTATAGTCGATGAAAGTCTACCCGTGCCTGTGGTGCCCATTCCGAAAATGAACAATATTGATGTACTAGGTGACGAATTCTACAATATTTGGGATCATCCTGCGGAGAACAATCAGCCGGTTAACCCATGGAACGGTGGAAATGAATCTGTCAGATATGAGGAAGTATGGGATAAAGTGGATCTCTGGGGAAGCCCTGCGGTAGAAGAAATAACTCGGGGAATCGAAGGAGCAAGTATTGGGAAAGGAAAATGCAAGGCTGAAGGGGATTTGATAGATCTCTATACAAACTACACAGACATGTGGGGTGACATGTGGGAGTCTATTGAGCACTTAACCAGGAGCGGCAAGTTTTAGCAACCACCTCAACTATTCACCGGAAACACCTCTACCCCACGAACCAACCTTCCACCAACCAACCAGCAAACTAACCTTTCACATACACCAGCCAATCCACCATCCAACCTGCCAGCAAACTCTACCAACCCACCTCTACAAAACCAACAAGCACCCCCAGCTAACAACCCCACAAATCCTCCCTATAAGCCCCCGTCCAATTATCAGGACCCGTTTGACCCTTTTATAAACCAGGCAATAAACCCACCACGCACAACCCCAACATCAACCAACCGTTCTCTCCGCTCCGCAAGCCACACCCATGGATGATGACCCCGTCCAAAAGCAGCTTGAAAAGACTCCCGTACCTTTAACTGTGTGGGGATTGTTTATGACCTCAGCCGAACATCGTCTCATGCTAGCCAAGAAATTGTCACAAATGGAAATTGTTTCGAACACCACTCCCGTAGCTATGATTAATCTGATCAGCAAGCCTCCTGTCAAGCACACTGTTACGTCTACCGAAGCTGATCTACCACCGGAAGGGACAGACCACAATAAGCCATTATATGTTACGTTGAAATGCATGGGAAAGTGGATTCCGGTGGTTTTTGTTGATAACGGGTCTGCTTTGAACGTCTGTCCCCTACGCACGACAAGATGTCTAGGCTTGCTGCCAAAACAGTTCACTCCGTCAAATCTCACAGTGCGTGCGTATGATAACACGAGACGGGAAGTGTTGGGCACTGTCAACTTAGAGATTGCAGTTGAGGGATTCAAAAGAATGGTGGAATTTCATGTGCTTGACATACCATCCTCTTTCAACCTATTGCTGGGAAGGCCTTGGATGCACTGGGCCGACATTATGGCTGTTCCATCAACTTTACATCAGAAAGTCCAACTTGGTTTAGAGAGTGGTACGGTGACGCTGTATGGGGATAGGGGCATCCGTCCTCACTCTGAGGATAATGCCCCGTTATTGGAGATTATGCATGACGATCATGACATTCCTTTGGGTGGATTTTCATTTGACACCGGTAGCAACGTGTACACTATTCGAGTAGATGATGACTATTACATCAGCACGGTTGCCATCGAAATGATGAAGAAAATGGCCTTTATGCCTGGAATGGGATTGGGAAAAGAACAACAGGGAATCACTCGAATCCCTGAGTATCGCAGTCAGAGAAACCGTTATGGGTTAGGGTATAACCCAGATGAAGACAAAGGTGGACCCGATAATTCTCAGGAACCCCGCAGGAATCAATTTGTCAGAGAAGGTACCAATCAGCCCTATCATGGTCAGCCAAAACCTTTTGTAAATATTGAGAATAAAGAAAGATACCCTGGGTTTGAAATCTTCGCAAAAGACTTTTGGGACAGCGAAGATGAGAAAGAGAAGGTCGAACAGTTGGTGAAAGACCTGCATGCAGATTGGGCAGAGGCACTTGATGGAGGTATTCTGACTTCGCTGTTTGATGAGGTATGCCAAATAGGTAAGGATGAAGATCAAGCAGAAGTGATGGTGATTGGCCAAGAAGAACACGAAGATCCAAGCCTGCTGATTGTGGATGCTGTCGGAAATTACAAGAATTGCACTTTCGCACCTATTGTGAAACACACCAGCACATTCACAGAGTCTGAGTCCGAGTCTATGTCTGAGTCTGAGTTCAGTGCTGAGTCGGAAATTGTGGCTCATGGCCCTCCACGTCATCACCAATTTTCTTTTGAGTTTGAGTCTCCTGCAATGTACTAGACCCCGGATGGGCTTTTTAATGAAATAGACCACGATTTCCCTTACTTCGCTGTTCCTGAAATAAATTGTGTAAACCCTAACAATGAAGAGACCGAGTTTAAAGGGGAAATACCTGAAGAACTCCGGTCCCTAATCGAAAGGGAGAATGAAAGGCATGCTCAACCATTAAAAGAAATAATTTCAATAAATTTGAGAGACGAAGGGGACCCTCGATTGGTCCAGATCGGTTCCGGGCTATCTGAAGAAGAAAGAAAAATGACCATTGATTTACTCAAAGAGTTTGAAGATGTTTTTGCATGGTCACATGCGGATATGCCCGGAATTGATCTGGATATTGTACAACACCGGATCCCATTCTATTCCGACGCAAAATCAGCAAAGCAAAAGCTTTGGAAAGATAAGACCTGATTGGGTAGAGAAAATCAAAGAAGAGGTCACCAAACAATTTAACGCGGGATTCTTGATGGTAACTTAATACCCGCAATGGGTTGCTAACATTGTGCCCGTTCCCAAAAAGGACGGTAAGATCAGAGTCTGCGTTGATTTTCGTGACTTAAACAAAGCTAGCCCGAAAGTTGATTTCCCCTTGCCACATATTGATGTACTTGTAGACAACACAGCAGGCCATGCTCTCTTGTCCTTTATGGATGGCTTCTCGGGATATAATAAAATTCTCATGGCACCAGAAGACCGGGAAAAGACTACGTTCATCATCGAATGGGGGACTTTCTGCTATCGGGTCATGCCATTTGGATTGAAGAATGCTGGGTCAACTTATCAAAGAGCGGCAACCACTTTGCTGCATGACATGATGCACAAAGTGTTGGGAAACGAATCCCAGAACCCAAAAATGACCTGATTCCTTGTAAAAGGATACGTAGGCAATCTCACTTTGAGATGCGGTCGCAGCCCGTTGAGTTGATCCAAGTTATCTTTCAAAGCCATTCAATTATTCACAACCGCATACGCACCATCATGGAACCAAGAGGGGGAAACCCACGTAATTCAAAATTATTTGAAATTATTTCATCTAATGCATGAGTTGAGCATAAAAGCCTTACAAACACGAGAAACATGGAGAAAGCACACAAACATGAAAACACCATTTATTTCAGACAATAGCGAAGTCGAGCAAATGAGTCAGTCCACGATTCTACCAAAGCGTGTTTCCTTTTCAAGTCTCATCCACGCACGGTAAGCCCCCGACAAGTGAAGAGAGGGGAATAGATCAGGAGCCCAGATATCTCTGTCCCGCCAAGTGGAACGATAGGCCTCTAGAAAAGCATGCTTGAAAGTCGAAAGATGGAAATCCGGCGGAACAGGGTAAGGCACCTCTTGACGGACACCGAACTGTCGGAGAATGCGTCGTGGCAAGTACAATGTAAAACCTGTCAGTCCTGCCAAAACTACCCAAGATGCACCCATGTGGACCCCAGTCATGTCTGGCAAATGCAACCAGGGGCATCTCCACACAACCTCATCCTCCTCCATAGCAATAAAGAAATCCAACCAATCGTCCTCATTTCCCTTATCAACCACGAATGGCCTGTTAGCCCATGTCCTTGCATCGAAAACCTGACTATCCTCGTGTTAGCCAAAAGTCCTACCTTGTCACAAAGCCATAGCTGCTAGAAACCAGAAAAAGTCCAAAATAAGAACCAAATCACCCAAATCAAAAGCTGAAACCAAAAGTCAGAGTCGAAAAGCCAAAAGTCAAACCTGTAAAAGAAGAGGACTTCCAGCAAAAATCCCGGTACGACCAGAACAAACCTTGTCCAAACCCATAAGCGTCTCAGCCAAAACCAACGATACCACATCCCGGCGTTGTTTATGTAACGCCCCTGATTTTTGGAATGTTATATTTATTATAAAAATAATAAATAAGTCTTACAACAAGTTTCCACCTTGGAAATTACATAATTCTCCTTGCTATTACGTTTATTCAAAACAGGTTTAACTAGGGTTTCTCTACTTCTTTGTGCTGCCGTCAGCCCCGACGGTGTCCTGTCCAGCTCCATAAGCTCCCAAGCTGTAGTACTCCTCCTGTTCATCACTGTAGTTTAACATAATACGTCAGAGTCGCAGAGCAACATCGTGGTATTATGCCAGGGTTACACAAGTGCAACACCTATGAGCGAAAACGCCCAGCAATAACTCTACTCAAATCCCAACTAGCAATTCTAGAACAATATATAAAGGCTCAAAAGTTTATCCAAAAATAGTTTTAAATATAACAGTGCCAGTGTAAATATGCTTGTGTCAGTGTCAACATAAATCAAAGTAAACGTGGTGGTAATCATGTGTCTCGTCTCGTTTCTCATTATCAACATAGGCATTCTTCTTCAGATTTCATCTTTTTGATTATCACAATCATCTCATTCATTCCAATCATTTCAACCATCTCGCATCACTCTGAAAGCTATTGGCCCGTCTTTCACCAACCTTTCCGGTCGAGGATCCGGTTGCTTTGTATCATGGACCGCATCTACGTGATACAAAGTCCGATCACCCCGCGTCACACACGAACATAGCTTCAACCGTATTGTATCGTGGACCGCATCTATGCGATACAATTCAGCCACCTTGTATCATGGACCGCATCTACGTGATACAAAGCTTAATCCACTATGCGACACTCACGAACACAGCTTCAACCGTATTGTATCATGGACCGCACCTACGTGATACAATCCATTCACCTTGTATCATGGACCGCATCTACGTGATACAAAGCTTTATCCACCGTGTTGTTGTACGCGCTTTAGCCCTTACCACATCATGGACCGCATCTACGTGAAGGGCGGTGCTACAGCAGCACTACCGTATCTTTAGTCCTAACCACATCACGGACCGTAACTACGTGAAGGGTGGTACTGAAGTTGCATTACCGTATTCATTATCATCATTACGAATTCTCTGTTTCCATTCTCATCTCATTTTCATTCTCATCTCTTTTCCTCGTGTCAACTATTCATCTCGAAAATGGTATCGTGTAATTCTCGTATCGTGTCGTGAATATGCAACGTGTCTCAAAAATCTCTTTTTGTAAAAATACACTTTCTCGTAAATCATGTTTCAAAAATTAGCATTTCCTCATAAAATGTGTTTTCCCATAATCCAATATTTCCTCGTAAAATGTGTTTTCCCATAATCCAGTATTTCCTCGTAAAACGTGTTTCAAAAATTAGCATCTCCTCGTAAAACATGTTTCTCCGTAATTCAATATTTCCTCGTAAAATGTGTCTTTCAAAATATCACTTCTCTTTTAGCGACCTTCTCTCGACAATAGACTAACCAGAAAAGTCCCAGGCAGAGGGGGTCGGAATATCCAGTTAATACCACCCATCCTCATTCTAGACAGACTTTCAAGGGTGTTAGCCTTGGGTCATTCCACAGCCTCAAGTTAGTCATAAAATAATTTCCTCATTTCCCAAAAATATTCCACGGAGTCTTTTTCAGAAAATTCTCATTTGCCGATAATTTTGCTTTTTCAAAAATGCAACCGTTCGCGTATTTTTCCAAAAATCAATCGGGCATTATAACTACGTAAATTTGAAATATCATTTTCCATTCAGGCATTATAACGATTGCGTAAGTTCGAAAAAGTATTTTTAAAATCGTAACACTTTTCTTTTTCGAAACCGTAAAACTACTAACTTTTATTTTTAAACCGGGCATTATAACATTACTAAAAATTAAAGTTGCGCTAAAATAACTAGTAGAAATTTAGATAAAGATTATTACCTTAATTCCGAGGTTAATCGGAAGCCGAAAAGCTAGGTAGATAAACAGACGGAGTAACGACTACGCGTGTCGAAAGGAAAAGTTAATACTTTTCCTAGAAACACGAAAATGACTACGAAATTACTATTTTTGGATCGAGGGGCGGTTTTGGAAGGTAGAGAGTGGCGGCTAGTGGTGGTGGAGGTTGAGTTTCATTGAGTTTTGTGAAGAACACTCAAGAACTCAAGACTTTCTTCAAGAAAGTTTACTACAAAACTACTAAAATGCTACTACAAGAAATATGAGAGTGAGAGGAGTGAAGGTGTGAGGGACAATGAGAGCATGAGGCTCTATTTATAGGCAAATGGGTGAGCTCCCTCTCCCTTCTCATGGGTGAGCTTCCTCCCATGTGCTAGGAAATTTCCAACATTAATGCTAGATTTGGTTCAATGGATGTAGTCCTTGGTAAATAGCCATATGCCTAATTAAACCTAAGGAAAATCTAGTAGGATTTGGTTAGGAAACTTCTAGGAAATTGCTAGTAAAAATCTAGTCATATTTTACAGTGTAGAAATACGCGACTAACTACATTTCCGGTACTAGTTTGCACTGCAAAAGAACATGTGGCTATTTAAGGCTAAGATCTCATCTATGACGCAATCTTATCTTATGACGCGATCTTAAATGAGGGAATATATTCTCCCTAGGTTAATAATGGCTAGTCTAATAATGCAGGAGTGACTACGGGTCCTTCCGGTGTAATCTCTACGCGAATGGCTAGTTCCCGGACTAATTTGTACTGCAAAAGGACATGAAGCTATTAAGGTACCATATCTATAGGCGTGTCATCAAATCTTAGGTGCGTCATGCTATGCCAATAATGCAAGGGAAATAATGTGACTACATAACCATTCTGTACACTTTTTACGCGACTAGCTACTTTACCAGAGTAAATTGTACTGCGAATCGATAAAGGCTATAAGGCTACCATATCTTTAGGCGTGTCATCATATCTATAGGTGCGTCATGCAATCTATAGGTGTGATCATGAGATTCTTTCAATAATGCATGGAGAATTCACCTAGTCACATTCCAGAGTGTAGGTTACACGTGACTACGTAAGCTTCCGGAATAAATTGTACTGGTATATGACATAAGCTTGGTGACTAAGTAACAAGGAAGCTTCCTCCCTCCTTCCCCTCAATCTTTCCATTAATGGAGGGAATCTAGGAGAGAATCCCATGGGATTCTTAGACATGTGCTAATTGGGAAATTTCTCATCACCTTCCTCCAAATCTTTCTCTCAATCTTCCACAATAATTGATGGTCAAAATTGGTGTAACTACTTGGTACCTATTTTGACTAAAAATGAGATAAAATGTAGTAGGATTTTGGTTGTACAAAAATATATACACATGCATGTATATATCAACACATGCAAAATTAGGAAGCTTCCTAGGTAATTTCCTCTCTCCTTCTCTCTAATTATTGGAAAGTCAAAATTGGAGTGGTTCAACTTTTGACTAGATAAAATGTGAGTGTGGGAGATTTTGTAGTAGGATAAAAATAGTAATGTATGTATAGATACAAGTATACAACACTAGGGTCTAAAATAGTATTTAAATAGGTTTTCAAAATATTAAAAGAAAATAATTGAATCAAATAGAAAGGAAAAAATTCCTCCAAAAATCCGAGTTGTTACAGTTTAATCTGCAGAGCAACGCCAACAATGGCAGGACTGACATGACCATCATCGGCAGCCAACAAAAATAAACCAAGGAGACACATGCATAAAGCAAACATGCGGTGATTCTGGACGGAAAGGTTGAATCAGAAATTGTGCAGCTCCGTCACTTATGTCAAGCTCATTTCTGAGCATTTTCGCAAAACTAGTTCTGATTGGAGGAACAACCGGTCCCATAAGAACACGGGTCCCGAGATAAGCCTGGAACTCCTCCACAGTAGGGCAAAGCTCCTGGATACCAAAACGAAACACATGCAATTTAGAATCTCAGCATTGCGCGGCAGCTCGTAAAATGTCATGACGGATAGGGATGGAATGCAAGTAACGGAGTGCATTGAGCCCGAGACCCCGAAAGTTCAGCCAGTCAATATTCTCAAGGCTTGAAATCCAAGTGTCAATGAGGTGAGAATTAAGGGTGGCCATGACAGAAGCAAGAAAGACGTGGAACCGGAACAAATCACCGGAGACTTGCAAATTTGTGTAAGCACAATTTACATGCAAGGTGTGAAAGTTTGAAAGGCTTAGAATACAGTTTAAGAGTGTTTGAGGACGTTAAAGGGGTTGCGTGTAAGATGATTGGTCATTACAAACAAGAAAATAGACCACAGGTTGGAACAGAGGTTGGGCGCCCAAGGTCTGCAACAGCACAGCAGCAGCTTTTGACAGCTTTTTGATCTAAAGGCACCAAAATCACTCTTAAGCCTTCCAAGCTTGATCCAACAATTGCAACAAACCCCGAGAAGTATTTACGACTTGTCGGTGTTATCCCTCGCACAAAATTTCAAGGAAATGGCTTTCCGGTGCAACGACCGAAGTTTAAAACATTTGAATGGTAGCCGGTTGAAGATTCAAATTTCATTTTATCATGATCCTTGGCAAACCATGACTTCCATGAGCTCAAGGAAGGTGGTTGTGACCCGATACGGCCAACAACACGTCAATATGTCAAGTTTTAGGGGTCTCTTCATGCATCCGATCATTCAACATACCTTATGAACAACAAATTCCGTTCTAAGGTTTAGTAGATTGTATACTTGTAAATTTTGAAATCTAGTAAAGTCACGTGTCATGTGTATATCAAGTCAGTATACATACATTTCAATAAATCAAAAATCCACACGTTTTCCAATGTTTTGGCCAAATTCCCGAACATTAATTCTTATCATTTCAGTTGGATTTCGTGACTTAGGTTTTTGAATTTGGATATCTATTTGTGAATGCGTTGTTAATATTTTAGAATATGTAGTTATTTCTCGATGAACCTGCAATCACGAGAGCATGAACAAACGAATAAATGCAGAAAGTGCAAATCATGTACAAAAATCGGCAGACATCCATAATATAAAAGAAGAAAGAAAGAATGTACGTCCAATCATCCAGTCATCATCGCCTGTCACCTACCGGGCAAACAGACGCCCGAAAAAGCAAAATCAGAGCTCACAGGCCCAGTCAACCTACTCATCTACGAGGGCACGCAGGCCCAATGAAAAGATCAAAAGTAAAAAGCAAAAATCTAACTCCTCACTAGTCATATCTCTCTCTCTCTCTCAAGTCTACTCCGTGCTACTGGAGTCACCACCACCACTGTCATCATCACTCTCAGTCCCTGCATAGTCGGGATCGCTCTCCTCATCTCCCTCGGGAAGATCCGCCATTCTCTGACGCTTGGACCTCCCAAGCCGTACTCCCACGTTCGAAGGCCCTGCCTCCTCCGAACGCTCTCTCTTCCCGAGTACCGGGCGCTGCATGAAGCAAACAAGTAAATAAGCAAAGGAATTAGTACGCTGCATAATCGTTACAATTCTTATCATTAAAGAAACAAGTTGAAGTTCATACCGGTGCAACTCTAGCAGAAGAAGGAGCAGAGGCACTGTCAGGTACAGGCTCTCCTAAAGAGCGGACATGCACCACGTCTCCGGACAGTAGTCAACGGACAAGAAGGTGAAGCCCCTGGCACTGAAGTATGGCTGTCCGCGCCGTTTCCTGGGAGATCTGCAAGAATGAATTGAAGTTAGCATGCACAAGTATTGAAACATGAATTGAAAGCTGTAAAAAGCAATAAGAGATACATGGATTCATACCTGCTCTGGAGGTAAAGGAAAGTCCTCCGTGGTCGGTCTCGGTATATCTATGACCCCCTCCTGGTCAATAGCTACCGAAACGTCCACCCACCAGTCAACCGGGGCAACCATCCCCGCCGTAGAACCAGCCTCAGCACTAGTATCAACACCCTCTTCAGGGGCCCCGGCTGACAAGTCAGCTCTAGCTGTCCGCTCCAGCTCCTCTCTCCCCCTCCAGTCGCGCACTCCGAGAGGGCCCGCCAAATACCGCGTCTGGTAAATGGAGTAGTCCTCGTCAGGTTGCTAGTACCGACTGAGAGACATGTCAACTACCATGAACCTGACGATCTCCTCGCACTTGTAGCTCTGAGTCCATAGTACTCGAGGAGGCAGGTGTCTTGGCATCAAAGGGAACGCCGTCCCCAGCACCTGAACATAAACCTGTCTCTCAAGTACCAGAACCACCCAAACAAGCACTCCAGCAAGACCCTCCCCGCCGTCAGCTCTCTGCTCGGAGCCAGGTACTCCTCCTCAAAGCCCATCCAAGCCCCCCGGTGAATCTGCACAAGTCATTCAAATCATCAGTAAAATGGCAGATATATTTGTGATAATCAAGATGAGCAAAGTTTTGATACATACCATAGAGACAGAGAGCCTGTCCAGTGAAGCGCGGTAGACGTCCAACGCCCTGGATATCAGGGTAATAACCCGATGTCCCTCTCCCCAACATAGAGCACGGGGAAGGACAGTGGCAGCGTGCGGGTGCGTAGTCTCAGGGGGATGCAACCCCAACACCTCGAAAGCCCAGAGCTAAAAGTCATGTTAGTACACTAATCAATGTTTCATGCATAATAATCTAAGCAAATATGTAAGTGTGAAGTGCGGAAAGTAAAAGCTTAAAATAAAACTTTTCGAGTGTATTACCTTCCACATCCACCATATACCGACTATGTCCCGACCTTTCTTCCTCGAAACCGCACCCATGAAAGCATAGCAAGCGCCAAGTGCTCCTCCTCCCCAGTTCATCCTCCCTGCTCTGTCAAAATCTCTAAGCGTTGGAAGGTAAGATAGGTGTACTTTGTTGCGTCTGTTTGGGAACAGTGATGCCCCAAACAGGTACAACAAATAACACCTAGCCTTCTGCTCCGCCTCTCTCTGGTCCCTTGGCCTCCCCCCGCATCTCTTTCCAAACTGGCCATACTGGGCCATGTCTTTCCCCCGCCTAGGAACAAAACCCAAAAACCACCTCAAAGCTCGCAAATTGTCCGCCACCCCTGAGTCGAACGGGATAGGGTCTCCTCCTACCCTCAAACCCGTTAGTGCTGATAAGTCAAGTGGCGTCATCGTCGCCTCTCCGCCGCCACCAAGATGGAAGGTGTTAGTAGAATCCCTCCATCTCTCTGCTAGAGCCAAGACCATGGCATGGTCATGCCACGCTGCGTCCAGAGTCTGTATGAACCGACTGAGCCCGACTCTGTCAACCAACTCCCGCACGTCTGGGTGAAGCGCACGGTAGTACCTCAAACTACTCGCACGCCCACCATGAGCTGCCATATGGTGGATCCTCTGTTCAAAACAAACAACAAGCAATTGTGAGCACAATGATTAAGTTTACTCTGGCATTCTAATCCATTCAATACATTCAAATCAAGTCAAAGCATGTGCGTGAATTGAAAGTACATCATAAAATGGAAATCAACAAATGTACCGTGAGGCAGCCCTGCGAAAGGTGGACCTCGGGGTCCAAGAGTACCCGTTCTTCAAAACACGTCTCCTGCCGAGAGACGCAGGCGTCTATCCCCGAAGGGATGAACAGGTGCACCGGAGGATCGTAAGTAGCCTTGTCAAAATGCGGCCTCTCTGCTAATGCCGCTGCAGCCTCCTCAACCACCAAAACTCGTGGCCCCTAAGCCACCTCTAGCTCCTCCCACGCTCTCAGCTCAAGCTCCGCCTCCTCCTCCTCAGCTTCCTATATCCACTCCTCCGTCTCCAACTCCGCCTCTAAAGCTGCCTGACGAAGCACATCCATCTCTTTCTCTCTCTGCCCAACAACCTCCTCCCTCACCGCATGCAGAACACCTGGAGCCTCTCGACCTAATGCCGCCACGTCCTCCGGGTCAGCATGAACGGCGTAATCACCTAAAGTAATACCCACCGGCCCCTGCTCCCTTACTGGCTCCTCTATAGCCACCCTCTTCCCCTTCGGGTCATCACTACCGCCACCCGCACCACTACTCTCACCACCCACTGTCTCTCTACTACCCCACTCCGCCACCACCACATCCTCTCTACCTCCCGGTCTCACTCTCCATCTCTCGCCCGAGACTCCTCCACTCTCCTCGTCACTACTCTCTGCCTCCTCCGCTATCACCACCTCCTCTGTAGGTGTCCTTACGTCCCTACCCTCCTCCGTCGTAACCGGTTGAGCACTCGGCTCAACCGGGTGTGTAACCGGCACCCTTTCGCCGCCATCTTCCACCACCGTCGCATCACCACCAACCGGAGGACCCTCCGCTATCTCCTCACTAGAACCCGAAGTGGAGGTGGTCCACTGGATGTTTAAATCGTCCAGTGGTGTGGCCCTCACTTCATCACCACCATTACCGCCCCCTCAGTCTGTTCCTCCACCTCTCTACCCTCCCTCGGCCTCCCTCACCAACCGGTGTACCCTCAGGGGGTACCACCACCCCCTGATCATTAGAACCCATCTCCCTGTCACCACCTTGGGCGTCGGGATCCACCGCACCACCATCTTGAGCGCTCGGCTCAGTGGGTGGTGGTGGTGCCGCCGCACCATTATCGTTGTCGCCGCCCTTTGGGGAGGCCGTGGGAGAATCCCTCTCGGTCGGAAACTCCATAGAAACCGGTGTATAAGGATAAAATCAACCGGATTGTGCAAAAAAAAGAGCAAAACCGAACCCTAGGATTTGAGGATTTTCGACCGAAAGCAAGAATACGATTTGGGGAAGAAGTTTGGTCTGAAAATTGGTGAGAATGAGAGAGAGAGAAACGTCTGAAAGTTTTTAAGAGAATGAGAAGTTGTAACTGACGTGATTTCAAAATCTGGAGTCGAACCAGCGCGCCTGTTTGACAGACCTTGGGCGCCCAACGTGTTAATTTTCTGCTGAATAATTTTTGGTTCCTCCAAGGCTTTGTGCACTAACCTCTAACCTTTGGATGTAAATTTTGATCACTCTTAAAGTTTGTTCATCTCTTGAGATTGGACTTGAGGGTCTAGTTAGCTTTTCTAGGAAACCGCGATAAACCGGGCAATCAACGCGTACTAGGGAAGTTTCGTTCAAGCTTGTTTAAGACGCGGAGCGAGTACTACATATGCGAAAATTATTATTCAAATACACGTAATGATTCTCGAGAATATTTTATTCACTCAAGACTCATCTCAAGGGCATTTTCATCTTCCAATACCAAAATCATGTGCATTGTGTCCCCTAGGCGCACGGGATAATCAAAATCATATAAATCATGTTCATAGTGTCCCGTTGAGCGCGAGACTCATCTCAAGTTTGAATATTGACACCGTACGGCGTTAGTATGGCACCGTGCGGTATATGTTTAGACACCGTACGGTGTCCGAGGTAAAATTTGATTTGATGCTCCGTTTTCACGAATTTGATGCTCTGTTTTCTGAAATAACCAGTGGGGTCTTATTACAGTTGACCCCACTCTACTTCCATTTCGTGCACTTACGTCCCCTCATTTTATTATTTTATGTCATTTCATATCAATTCGTATATTACGTGATTTACTTGTTGTTTTAATGCATCATTTCCTCCTGTTTTTACTTATAAACTGTTTATGTGATTAAAAGTTTTCAATAAAATCTTTTCAGAAAAATCCCACAAATATTTAGTAAAGACCGGAAAATTCCAGGCATGCGGGGTGCATTTTTCAAAGAAAACCTTCCCCGCGGGTAACCTGGCTCCCGAACCCAAATCTCTATTTTTCGTAGATCAAATCCTTTTCTAGCGGCACAAGAGTCACATTATTTTTCTAAACGGTTCCTCGGGTACCTAACATTTTCCAAAAATTAAACCCCGGGTGGCGACTCTAAAATTTTCTTTTTCCTTTAAATGCACCTTTTCTTTTCAAAACCAGGGCGTGGGCCCCGACCGTCCACAAAATGGCGACTCCGCTAGGGATCGATATTTTTTAAAATTAATTTTTATTTTGACATTTTACACTTGTAAAATGACCCTTGAAAGCTTGACACAACGTACATGCTTCGCGTTGTCAAAGAAAAGGAATGATGTCAGGGCGAGAACCCGATCAATTCGGACTGGAGCTTTTCCGGTTGTTTGCCCGTGTAAAATTTCAAGATTTTGATTAATTTAAAAAGTGAGCCAAACTTGAAAAATATTTGTGGGATTTTTGAAAAGATTTTATTGTTAAACTTTTGCATTGCACGTGCATGGTTACTAGCCCCACCGCTGCGTCCTGGTTACCCTACCCAACTTGCTGGTGTTAAGACATCCCAGGATTCTCGGCAACCCTGGACGATGATGAGTCAGTCTGCCGTTATTACCCTTGCCACGTCAGTATCCTGTGTGCAAAGGGGAGGCAAATATTGGCTCTAGTCTGGGGAACCCCCTTTAACCAAAACCGGCCTCTGCACATAGATAGTCGTAGAACTTTCCAACCTACGACAGGACCCACAGGGTAGGATTATGTGATATATCCTGCTACGTGCCTACTGTTTTTCCATGTCCTGTCAGCATGTTGCCTGTTTACCACTTTTTGCACATACCATGCTACCCGTTTACTGTTTTTGTATATAATGCTCTCATTTTGCATGCAAACACAAATTAGATTGGCCCTAGGCTGTCACTTCACTCACCTGGAGATTGCCCCAACAATCTCTGGTTATGCTGGATATTTCAAAATTCCATTTTTTCAAAAACACTGCAATTAGGCCTTGCCCTTTTCCGAAAATGAAATCAGTACTTTTTGTCAGAAAACAAGGGCTGACCAGTCAAGCAACAAGAGACTCAAGTCTACCTTCACCACTCACCACAATGCTGCTACCTGGATTGTTGAGGAGTACAAGCCTGAGCAGAAAACCCTTGAAGGTGAGAAGCTCTACAAGTGGGTCGATCCGGTCCCCGAACTCAAGCCATCAGATGTACCAAACCAGTGGGACAACATTGAAAGCCACTCAGGCTGGAAGTTTTACATCAAATACTATGATGAGGAGGGTAAGCATGTGTACTACTTTGCTGACCCAGTCACTGGCCACAAATACTGGGATGTGTGTGACTGTGATGAATGCTATGAAGAATGCCTCCGTAGCAATGATGGCATGTCACCAAGGCAGCTTGAAGAACAATATACTTGGGAGAAGCAGCAGGAGGAGGAAGAAGCTAGGGCCCTCAAAGGGAAGAAGAAAGTTGGTGAAGCCAGTTCACCATCCAGCCCAGATTCTCCAACTCATCCCCTCCCATGAAGTTGCAATCTGAACAAGTGAAAGTGCGCCAACAACCAGATCTTATCAAGCCGTCAATGGCCTTTTCGGAATAAAGCCAACATCAGTTGCCTAGTCTGGATGCCGTTTGCTCATCAAGTCCGTAGACTCTGTTAAAGTTGCTTATTGAGTCTGTTGTTGTTTTTAGTACTGGCTAATTATCGTGTCTGTAATAGCCTGTACTTTGCTTATCGAGTCTGTTGTTCCGTCTACCGGAACTCTTTTGTATCACTCCTGCAGTGACACTTTTCCGTCTACCGGAACACTTTTGTACCACCCCCACGGTGACACTTCTATGAAAAAAGACATCTTTCCTCAAAAAAAAAAAAGAGCTTCAAAGCCTAAACTTGCAGTCCCGAACTATGTCACGGCCTGATTCCTCTCCACGGGGATACGTTGGAAACCTCGGTCCGGCAATCTTGCATCATGCATTGCACTTCATTCATGTAAATAGATTGCATGTACAACATCATTTAATTTAATTTGTTCATACCATCAGTACATAACCATTGGCAAAAACAAGAACACTCCTGCACCTGGTTGGGCTCGAACTCCCCAACAGCGATTAATTCGAACTGAGTCGAGAGCAGAACAATCAACTAGCCTTCCAGTTATGGCCAAAACTACAGAACAGTCAGAAAAGACCAAGGTTCAGACCTCAAAGAAGCCTTGGAAGATCAGCGAGCTACTAATAGCGAACAAATGGCTCAGATGATGATCATGATTCAAGACGTGACCTCCCGTCTGTCAGGGGAATCATCAAATAATACAGGGATGGAAGCTATGATGGCTAAGGTAGCCAAATTGGAGGAATCAGTCCAGAAACAAGAAAAGATTGCAGTTACAGGCATCGACATGGAGAAGCTATGCTTATTTCCCGATGCCAAGCTACCTGACAAATTCAAGCCAATTGACTGGGACAAGTTTGACGGAAGCGGCGATCCAAAAGCACACCTGCAAACATACGTGGGTACTTTATCCATGTATGATGTGGAGAAGAATGCCATGGCTCAGATGTTCCAACAAACCCTAACGAGGCCTTCACTCCGTTGGTTTCTGAACCTAGACAATACAAAGAAGAAGACTTGGGAAGACATTGGGGCAGCCTTCGTGGCTCAGTACAATTACAACATCCAGCTGGAAATGACCATTCGGGAGTTAGAATCTACAAAGATGGGGAAGAACGAGTCTTTCGCCAACTTTGTCAAGCGCTGGAGGGGGAAAGGTTCACAGATGATAGACAGGCCCTCAGAAAAAGAGCAGATGAGAATTATCACCCGGAACTTGGAACCGGATTTTTCCAAACACTTGGTGGTCTTTCAAACCTCCACCGACTTCAAAACCTTTTATGAAGCCGACCTTGCTGTTGAAGACGCAATCCACACTGGTATATTCGACAAAGGGGAATCAGCTTCTTGGCCCAAACGAGTTTACTCCGGTAACAACAATACCCTGTTCGGACCCAATACCAATCACCAAACTCAAGCCAGTTCCTCTAATCCTAGACCGGTCAAAACCGAGCCAGTTAACCAAATAGCTGCCCAGTCACGGCCTCTCCAAAATGCATCCCAGCCAAAAAGAGAATTCTACCAATTCCATTTCCCCCTTACCACTGTCTACAAAAAGCTCCTTGAGAAAAATGCCATCAAGCCTCTTGATCCACCCAAGGAAATTTCTTCAAACCTCAATCCCAATGTCTACTATGCCTATCACCAGATGCCTGGCCATCATACCAACAACTGTATCCTCCTCAAACACATAGTCCAAGACTTTGTTGATGATGGAACCATTCCGATTCCCAAGCAAAAGCCCAACACTATTTCCAATCCCTTGCCTGACCACAAACAGAATATCCAAATCAACCAGATATCCTTCAGCGCCACTCTAAAAGGCCAAAATCCAGACCAGTTCAATCCAAACTTGTACATTGTGCCAGTCACTGAACCAAGACCCTTTGTCACAGTGCCAGAAAATCTGAAAATCCAGGCCATTGGAAACTTTGAACGAGAATCCAAACTCAAATGGGGTGACCTCGCAGAACTAGGAGAATGGGCCATGAGCGATCAGGAGTGGGAAGATTCCCAGCAAACATTGTTCGGTTCTTTGCTAATCTCTTGGGACCCGAGCCAGTACATTGTCCTAGAATTTCATGACAAGCCATCTGTTTTCATGTCGGGAGGTCTCGGTATCAGTCAAGTCGAAGAAGCAGCAACCTTTGCTGACCCTCTGGATACGGTTTCACTCCCAATCTTGTTTATGGAATCTGAAAATCATCTCAGCTCTAGAAACGGGAAAGTCCAACACAACCTCTCAAACAGCTCCTCTCTGTCTCAGCTTTTTGAAGGAGAAAATTGCAAGCCATCGAGACTGTCTTCAGTGATCATGATTGGTTTCCTCAGGCATACATCATCGGTGAGTCTCTACCACGGCCATCCGCGCCATTTCCACACAATTCCACCATATCAGTTCTAGGCACTGGTCCCCGAACAACCACATGGAACAAAGATGAAGTTGTTGATATCCAAGTCGGTCACAACGAAGTATGGACAGTCAATAAATCCATGCTCAACCAGTCTTTTTGGAAAGATTCAGAGGTAACAGACTTGCAAGCAAAACTAGAAACGGTTGAAATCGGCAGTCAGAAAGCTTCAGCCAATTTGATTGATTTATGGCCTGAAGATCAGAATCAGAAGAAAGAAGCCATCAAAGCTGGCAAGCGCAAAGTCGGCGAAGGATTCTCAGATTTTTGGGGTGAAAACCAACAACTTTGGGAAGATACCGTCAACCGGGTAACAAGAAGTGGCCGAATCTACCAACCGGCCAACCTTCAAGGAAATGTTCCGCACCGAATTCAGCTAGGAGAATTTATTTAGGACGAGCCTGTTCAGGAAGATTCAACTCCGGCTGAACCAGAAGTCACTATTCAGCACCTCAAAGGAACCGAGCGACTGCGGAGCAATTGGTCCAACGATTGCTTGAAAGAACTCCAGCATCAGTTTCAATATGGGGTCTGCTCTCCTCCTCCAGGGAACATCGTCAGAAACTGATCAAAACTCTGTCCAACATGGAGGTACCACCTGATATCCCTCCAGAAACTATGGTAGCCCTGCTTACCTTTGCCTGTGCCAAGCATGTCGTCACCTTCACCGAAAAGGATTTACCCCCAGAGGGAGCCGGTCACAACAAACCTTTGCACATCACTCTAAAATGCATGGGAAAATGGATCCCAGTTGTTCTGCTTGACAATGGATCCGCACTGAATGTATGTCCCCTGCGGACAGCTTATTGCCTCGGTTTCAAGAACAAATACTTTCAGCCATCCAACCTCGGAGTACGCGCATATGACAACACGCGTAGGGATGTAGCTGGAATCATCCAGATAGAGGTAGTCATTGAAAGCTTCAAAATGGACATCGAGTTCCATGTGCTCGACATCCCGTCATCTTTTAACCTGCTGCTGGGCAGGCCCTGGCTTCATCGGTCAGACATCATGGCCGTACCTTCTTCCCTACACCAGAAAGTCCAACTTGGTCTGGCCACGGGAACCTTAACCATTCACAGAGATTCGGGGATCCGTCCCCATGTCCCCGACAATGCACCATTGCTTGAAATTGCTCACGGAGAAGAGGATGTCACTCTCGGTGGTTTCTCTTTTGACACTTCTGGATCGGTTCTTACCGTCAAAATGGATGAAGACTTCTCAATGAGCTCAACTGCTCTAGAGATGATGAGAAAAATGGAATACCTGCCCGGCCTGGGGTTAGGTCTGAACAACCAGGGGATGGCTAAATTCCCCAAGTTTTCGATGAATAACCACCGCTTCGGTCTAGGTTACAAGTCAGCTGACAATGAACCAAAGAAGGGAAAGAATGTGCAAGCTGGTGCCAAGAAAAAGCCCATTCAATTTGTGAAAACTCCAGAAGCTATCTACCAGGGAGAACCAGAGCCATTCTGGGGCATGGAAACAAAGACCAAGTTACCAGGTTTCGAAATCTTTGCAAACGACACTTGGGACAGTGACGATGAAGCCGAGAAGAGGGAAGAACTGGTTAAGGCACTCCAAGTTGACTGGATCGAAACTTTTGACTCAGGGAATCTCCAATTGCTGTTCGGGGAAGAAAGCCTGATAGGTGTATGAGAAGGCAGACCTGCTGCAATGCTGTTTGATTTAAAGCCTGATTTGGAGCTTGTCGAGGAGGTAGAACTGATGATGCTGAGCCAGGATGCCCTTGGAGATGTCACTACACTCATAGTGGATGCCAATGGTGTTTATAAAAATTACACTTTTGAACCTAGAATCACTTACATTAGCACTGAATTTGAGTCTAGCACTGAATCTAGCACTGACTCCGAGACAGAGTCTGAACCCGAGCATGTATCTGTCATTCCCCCGCGTCATCATTTTTCTTTCCAGTTTGAGTCCACTCTCATGTATCACGCCCCTGGGGCCCCCGCATTTGCTATCAATGAAATAGACTTTGCTTATCTTGCTGTGTCCTAAATAAATTGTGTTGACCCCGACGATGAGGGGATCGAATTCGAGGAAGAAATTCCGGAAGAACTTCGATCTCTAATCAAAAGGGAAGACGAAAGGCATGCTCAGCCTCTAAAAGAAGAAATTGTTTCTATAAACTTGAAAAATGAAAACGATCCGCGAATGGTTCAAATTGGTTCCGGATTATCTCCTGAAGAGTTCAAAGCCCACTCGGATCTCCTGAAAGAATTCGAGGACGTTTTTGCATGGTCACACGCCGATATGCCTGGTATCGACCCCGAAATTGTGGAGCATCGAATCCCTCTTTATCCAGATGCAAAGCCTGTCAAGCAGAAGCTGAGAAAAATGAGGCCAAATTGGGTGCTAGAAATCAAGAAGGAAATTCAGAGGAAGATAGACGCCGGGTTCCATATGGTAACAGAATACCCTCAGTGGGTCGCAAACATTGTTCCGGTTCCCAAGAAGAACGGAAAAATTCGGGTCTGTGTAGACTTCAGGGATCTAGACAAGGCCAGTCCTAAGGACGATTTCCCGTTGCCCCACATAGACATACTTGTAGACAACACTGTCGGACACGCACTTCTTTCTTTCATGGATGGTTTCCCCAGATACAACCAGATTCTCATGGCTCCCGAAGACCGTGAGAAGACTACTTTCACCACAGAGTGGGGCACTTATTGTTACAGGGTCATGCCCTTCGGATTGAAAAATGCCGGGTCAACCTATCAGAGAGCAGCCACGACGCTATTACATGACATGATTCACAAAGAAGTTGAGGTCTACGTTGATGATATGATCGTCAAGGCCAAGGAAAGAGAAGGGCACTTACCCGCGCTCAGAAAATTCTTTGAAAGGATTCAAAAGTACCGGTTACGTCTCAATCCTGAGAAGTGTACATTTGGAGTTACAGCTGGAAAGATGTTGGGATTCATGATCACCACGTGAGGCATTGAGATAGATCCTTCCAAGATCAAGGCTATTCTCGAAATGAAACCACCCCAGACAGAAAAGGAGGTGCGAAGTTTTCTCGGGAAAATTCAATTCATCAGCAGATTCATCGCCAGGTTGACCTCAACTTGCGAGCCGATGTTTTAACTACTCAAGAAAGGCATGCCATTCAAATGGGATGACAAATGCCAGCAAGCTTTTGAAGCCATCAAAAGTTATCTTCAGAACCCTCCGGTACTAATGCCACCAACACCAGGGCAACCTCTCATCATGTACTTATCTGTTACCCCATCAACCATGGGATGCATGCTCGCGCAAGAAAGCGAAGGCGGAAGCGAGAAAGCAGTTTACTACATCAGCAAGAAGATGTTAGGGTGTGAAGAACGGTACACTCCTTTGGGCTTCCAAGAAACTAAGACACTACATGCTGGCCTACTCAGTGAGGCTGATTTCTCGAATGGACCCTCTCAAATACCTGTTTGAGAAGCCGGCTCTCACTGGTAAGTTGGCACGCTGGTTGCTCTTACTAGCTGAATTTGACATCAAGTACGTGACCCGAAAGTCTGTAAAAGGAAGGGCTGTCGCTGAATTTTTGGCCGATCATCCGGTAGAAGGTCCAGAAGACGTGGAGTTCAAATTTCCCGATGAAAATGTTATGACAACAACCAATGATGTATGGCTGTAATATTTTGACGGGGCTGCCAACCAGAAAGGGTTCGGGATCGGAGTTCTGCTCATTTCTCCAGAAGGATCACACATTCCTCTTGCATTCAAGCTAAACTTCGAGGTCACCAACAATCAGTCAGAATACGAGGCCTGCATCGTAGGGATGGAAGCTGCCCTCGAAATCGGTGTCAAAAGGTTGGAAGTGATTGGAGATTCTAACCTGGTAGTTTCACTAGCAAACGGCGACTGGAAGGTCAAGGAAGACAAGTTGAAGCCTTACCATAAGGACCTTGACGATCTGATTCCACGATTTCAGGTAGTCACCTTCGCGCATGTGCCTCGATTGAACAACCGCTTTGCCGATGCTTTGGCAACACTAGCCTCCATGGTAGAGATACCCAACGGGGTCAGACTCCGACCAATCATGATTGAACAAAGGGACAAGCCCGTTTACGAACACGTCATGGCTATTGATGAGCCGGGCGATGGTCTTCCTTGGTACCACGATATCTGGAACTTCGTTGAAAAAGTGGAATACCCGGCTGAAGCTAACAAGAAGGACCGGATAGCTCTCCAAAAGCTAGCATCTCATTACATTATCTGCGGGGGCAGACTGTACCGAAGATCCCACTGCGGAATGCATAAGCTCTGTGTAAACGGCGAAGAAGCAACCAGAATTATGGAAGAAATCCACGACGGAGTCTGTGGCCCT
Organism: Gaultheria prostrata; assembly: GCA_036023075.1. Taxonomy (NCBI): domain Eukaryota; kingdom Viridiplantae; phylum Streptophyta; class Magnoliopsida; order Ericales; family Ericaceae; genus Gaultheria; species Gaultheria prostrata. Next base: position 10,553 of record JAXBDA010002801.1, on the reverse strand, counting down.
CACATGAATGGGGCAATGCTTGCCAAGAAAGTCTTGCGACAAGGGTACTACTGGTCTACAATGGAAACCGAGTGCATCGAATATGTGCGAAGATGCCACAAATGTCAGATTCATGCCAATCTCATGGACATACCGCCATCGGAGCTGCATTCCATGACTTCACCCTGACCTTTCTCAACCTGGGGCATCGATGTCATTGGTAAGATTACCCCAGCTCCTTCAAACGGGAACAAGTTCATTCTAGTCGCCATCGACTACTTCACCAAGTGGGTTGAGGCCGCCTCATACACAACCCTTACAGCAGTTCAAGTCGCTCATTTCATCAAGCAAAACATCATCTACCGATATGGCGTGCCTCACGCATTCATGTCTGACAATGGTGTTCACTTTAAAGGTAGAGCTGCAGAAGTTCTCGAAGATTTTGGGATTCAGGCCCACAAGTCGACCGTCTACCGGCCACAAACCGACGGAGCTGTGGAAGCTGCCAACAAAACCATCAAGTCAATACTGGAAAGAACAATTCAGTCTGCAAAGAACTGGCACGACCAGCTGCCGTTAGCACTTTGGGGATACCGGACATTTATCCGTACTCCGACAGGGGCAACACCCTATTCTTTGGTTTACGGTATGGAAGCCGTTCTCCCTATCGAGCTTGAAGTACCATCTCTGCGGGTCATGATAAAGTCAGACATCGAAGAAGCTGATTGGCAAAGCGCAAGGTTTGAAGAACTCATGCTGTTCGACGAGAGGAGGCTCAGAGCCTTGTATCACATTCAGGGGTATCAGCGTCGAATTGCACGCGCTTTCAACAAGAAAGTCAAATCCAGGAATTTGCAAGAAGGGGACATGGTTCTGAAGGAGATCCGAGATCCAGTTTTCGATCCGCGTGGGAAATTTCGGCCAAAATGGGCAGGGCCGTACATCATCAAGAAAATTCTGTCTGGAAGCGCAACTCAGCTCATCGATCTTGACGGTAACGAATTCTCTACATTGGTCAACATGGATCAACTCAAGAGATATTACCCCTGAGAGAAGCTCGCTGGACTGAAAACCGCAAGGGCGGGTAGTGCCAGGCAAAAGTTAGAGCAAGTCTGCTAAGTCGAAAACCCACATTGGGCGTCTTACGCAAAATTCAAGACAAAATCGATTGAAAGCCCGCTAGACCGAAAACCCGAAAAGGGCGGTACTAGGCAAAATTTAGAGTGCAAAAGGAGAGGGAAAATACTCGAGTGAACCCTAACCAACATTTTTAGGCATGAACTACGTCATGACCTGATTCCTTTCTTAAGGGATACGTAGGCATCCTCACATTGAGGATCGGTCGCAATCTTTTGAAACATCTCTTGAGTTGATTCACAGTCGTCATTCGCGCTTACAATCACAATCAATAAGAATCCAAGCAAAGAATTTTCATAATTCACTTTCATTCAAACATTATTTCTTCGATTACATGGCTGAGCATGAATCTTTCAAAACACAACAAAAGCAAAGCTTCGACCCACATGAAAACATGTCATGGGTCAGCAATTTATTTCGGGTACATTAAGACTAAAGCAAAAGTCACATTTGATTCCCATCCTCTCTTGCTGCAATCTCTTGTGTTAACCATCTTTTGTAACGCCCCGGAAGCACAATGCTGGAATACTGATCTCTGGGAACAATTGCACGCTCTCTCCAAGCATGCTGATAGGCCTGGATTGCTGCATGGTTAAAGTTTGGCGCAACAAAGTCTTCAGGATAGGCAGATGGTATCGTTTGACTGACACCGAGCTATCGGAGAATGCGATACGGAATGTAAAAGGTCCAACAGGTCAGGCCTACTCGTACTACTCGATGACGTCCCATGTTGCTCATTGTCATGGTGGGACAAGTCAACCAGTTCAAGCGCCAGGAAATGGTATCCTTTTTCAGCTGAGAAAGTACCTGAACCCAACCCGGGACACTCCTGTGAAACTCCCGGTAATCCCTCTGAACGAAACCCTGTGTTTCATACACCCTGCTCCGCGGCACTGCCTCCAGAAGAGCAGCCTTGTCACACAACCAAATCTACATGAGAGAAAAGACAAGTAAGGAACCATAGAAAGCCTAAAACCCGAGCGTTGAGATAAAATGAGAAAGAGTGCAAAACCAGAAAAAGGAGAGCTGAGTGAGAAGCCTACATGTAGGAGCAAAGCACTTCCTTCAAAAACATTGGTCCGCCCAGCATGGACTCCATCCAAGCCCATCAAAGTTTCAGCAAAAACCATTGGAGCTACATCCTTATGCTCCTCATATTGCCTGGTCACTCCCACCAATGTAGCACTTGCCTGATCATCTGAACGGACAAACAAGAATGCCGCCAGAATTACAAGACACAAAGCAAAGCCTTCTGGACGGAACGGGTTGATCAAGCGCAGGATGTTCAGCACACCTCCCTGGATCATAGACTTTGCCGCATTCTTGCTCAAACCCAGCTTTGAGGACAGCACATCAGCATAGCTCACTCCCTGAAAAGGAATGACAGGTATCTCCAGGTCGAAACCTCCAAGGTACGCGTGGAACTCTTCCACCGTGGGGCATAGCTCTTGCAAGCCGAAGCGGAACACATGCACTTCCGGATCCCAGAAGCGGACAGCAGCATGGAGCAACTCAGGACGTATGGTTACATCCTGAATGTAACGCATTGACGCCAACCTATGGTCACGAAAGTTCAGCCAGCCCAAGCCATCAAGTTCGTCAAGCCAAGGGCGGACCAAAGCTGAGATACTGACAGCCATTGAGAGAAAGTGGAAGAGGCTATGGAGAATGAGAATGTACTGTGAAAACAAGGCTACTTATAGCCATTCTAGTGAGAAAAGTTCAAAAATCTCGAAAAACGTGCCCCTCGGGAAGCGTGCCACATCGGGAAACGCGAAGGTCAAGCAAAATTTGTAAAACTTCCTCAAAATAGATTGAATTCAGCCCTTCAAGGCTCTTGGACGTGCAAACATGCATGGGGAAGTCAAAACAACAAGTCAGTCTGCAAGCAAACAGTGTCAGAAGTGGCCCAACTGGGCAGCAGCACCGTGCGGCATCAATAAAGGCACCGTGCGACACCTGTTTCAACACCGCACGGTGTCAGTGGCTATTCTTGGCCAAAAATTCTAAACTTTGGCCCTCCGGGACCTCTTTCATGCTACTTTTGGCCACTTTTCTTGCACATACAACTCCAAACAAGTATCCAAGACTTAGTGGAGGAATTGTTTGACATTTTCAAGGACGTCTCGATAGACGGATACGCCAAAAGCCCCGGATACGGAGATTCGGGCAAAATTTCACAACCTTTTCTACAAGTTCTCGGGATATTTATTGCAAGCAAGGACGTATCATGCATTTTCGGACTCAGGAAGCATATGCCAAGCATATTTCCGGGATTCATCAAGTTTCTGTTCATTTGGAAGGCCCGGGCCCGCCAAAAACCAAGTTTCGGCACACCAAATCGCAACTTTTCAAGATTTGCTCAAAATTTGTGGGCTTGCAAGCATTATGGCATTCTTCCGAGGTGTGCATAATTAACCAAACGAAATTATCAAGTTTTTCGGGGCGTTTACACTCTAAAATTCACTCTCTTTCCAGTTTTCCCGCAAAAAGCCAGAAATGTCAAATTCTATCGAGTCGACTCACATGTCTCTCACGATCTCAAAATTCCCATACATACATTTCCCCACAGTGTCTCACACACTCTCAGTGCTACATCTGGTTTTTAGATTCAAGTCTTTGTTAATGTAAGTCACTTTACATAATGAAAATGCAAATTTCTATAAAACCATGTGCAAACATCCATCCATATCATACAAATGTGCATATATCCAGGGGCAAAACAGGCCCAACATCATCATCAATACTACCGTGGCACGCAAGCCGCATCCATGGAAATAAAATGTAACAACAGGCAAACAGGCGCCCTAAAATCAAAAGCAGGCACGCAGGCCTGACCTACCTACTCAAGAACAGGCCCGCTTTTGGACCCGTGGTCGTAACTCCTCCGACTCAGCAGGACCCATGTCCTCGTCCTCACTACTGTCTGTCTCTCCCTGTCGGAATGTCCACCGTGACGGCGGAGCTGGACCTCCTGGCACACTCCCTCCCGGTCTCTCAGCTGAAGACTAGCGGCCTCGAAGCTCTCTGTCAGACGAAGGAGCTACAGGGCCACCTCCAGTACGCCTCGCCCTCCTGAACTCTGACCTCGGAGGTGGAGAAGTACTCTGCACAACCAAAGCAATTTTCATCAGTATACAAGGCTGATACACAAGTTTGCAAGCACAAAAAGCACAAGTAACAAAGGCAAAAGGATTACCTGAGAAATCCCTCTGCCAGGAGAAGGGCTACGACCAGCTCTATGCCCAACTCCTCTGCTCACTCCTCCTGCAGCCCTGCCTGCGCCACTACCTCTGTCAGCCCCCCGGGCACCTCGGCCTCTGTCGCCACCTCTGACTCTGGCTCCACTGCCCCTCTCAGCACCGCCAGCCCCGCCGGCTCTACCTCTAGCTCCCCGAGCTCCTCCACCGCCTCTGGCACCTCTGCCCTCTCGAATCACCACTCCCGGCTCAGCTCGGGGGCGGACTACAGGAACATCGCCTATCATCAGTCGGCGCACTAAAGCCTCAAGATCCAGGATCAGCTGATAGGACTCTGACGCCCAGCTGGCAGGGATCTGCAAAACAAGAAAAGGCGTTACACATGTATTACAAATAATGCTTTAAAAGAATGCAAACTGAATTGTATTTTCTTTCTTTTTTACAGGTTACCTGAACGGAAGTAAGGTCGTACGGAGATGCAACCAAAGGGATATCCACTACTCCCATCATCCCTCCAGCTGTCTGGACCTCTATCTCTCTCCTCAACACTGGCAAGGCAGTCTCTATGGCTGCTACAAGTGTCTCCACGTCCAAAAAGCTAGCCAGGTCCTCTGTCAGAAAGGCCTCCTAGTCCAAGGAGTTGCTAAAAGGAAGCTCAGTGTCCAACACAGTATACCTCTATCTCTGCCCGCATGTACTCGTCAGTCCGCTGTACGCCAGGGGGGATACGCCCCGGTATCCTGAAGTGCTCCAACCTAAGGGACTGACGAGGCACCCTCTTTCCCAGGTACCACTGCCAACCGTACGGGGACTCCAGCAATACTCGTCCCCGTGTCACCTCCCTGCTTCTCTGCAAGTACTCATCCGGGACATCATCCCAGACATGCCACCTCACCTGCCAGGAATTTCAACTTTATCAGAAAATGTTGAATACAAAACAGAAAGCTCAAAGCTTAAAAGCGAGTGCAAATGTCATACCGTACTCCCGTCAGTCTGGTCCAAGAAGCGGCGAAAGTCGTTTATCCTTCCCACGTGTATACTGGTGCCCCGGTGCCCTCGGTCCCACCTCGCCGCTCGGGGGATCACCACCTCATTTTCATGACTGTTGGCCGGCGGATACATCCCCAGCACCTCATAAGCCCACATCTGCATGGTTAAAAGCATCATCAGCAAATGGAAGCAGCAATATACATGGCAATATTCAAAGTACTGGAAGGAAAAAGAAAGCAGGTAAAATCTTACCTCAACCACCCTCCAGAAACCGCCGAGGCTCGTTCCCTCGCCGAGGCTAGCAGAACCCAAGAAGCAGTAAAGAGTGCACAGAGCAGCACCTCCAAAGTCCAAGCTAGGCACCCTGCTCAAGTCCGCCAGTGCCGGGAGCCAACCCAGGTGAACCCCACACCGCCTGTTCGGGAACAGGGACACACCAAACAAGTACAACAAGTAAGCTCTCGCCATCTGAGCCGCCTCAGTCGGCGACTCTGGCTCGTGGTCCCATATGACCGGCAAGTGGTCAAACCGCACCATGGGCTCTCCCTCTCCAACCTCTCTCCCCAGAAAGTACCTAATGACCGCTCTATCCCTGTACAGCCCCGAGTCAAACGGTATCAGCTCCCCGCCGACTCTCAGACCAGTGATCGCCGAAAAGTCCAGTGGCGTCACGGTCATCTTAGCAAACCTCAAGTGAAACGTGTTGGTGGTGTCCCACCAACGCTCAACTAAAGCTCTCAGCAACCTGCGGTTCGCCCGCGTCGGCGTCAAAAGCCGGATAAACTCCAGGAAGTTTGTGCCCGCCACTAGCTCCCTCACTGCCCCTGGCAAGCTCTCAAAACGCTCAAGGGAGTCCGACGAACCTCCGTACACAGGCAAGGAGGTGTGTCGCTGATTCAAAAAGCAAATGCAAGTCTCTCAAACAACAGCAATGGAAGCATGCAAATACAGAATTGAAAAGCAAGTACAGTGATCAAAATGCAATAACTGAAATACATACCAGTGGACGTGCTGAGATGTGGGTCTCCGGGTCCCTCCGCAAGGTCGTCTCACAGTAAAACAAGTGTACCGGCGAGTACACGTAGAACCCCAGCGGTATAAAGAAGTGCACCCGTGGCACGTAAGTCTTTGGAGCAAACGGAGCCCTGCCGCTCTCGGCTATCAAGGACAAAGGCTCTCCTGCAGCCTCAACTCCCCCCGGTCTCTCCTCCAGGACCACGTCCTGAACGTGCTCCGGCACTCTCTCCTCCCTCAAAACAGCGGCAAAAGACGGATTCTCCCGAAGAATCCGCGCCAAGTCCTCATCTCTCACTCCCTCCAGCGTGTCCGCCAACCCAAAACCTGGAGACCAGGAAGAACCGACTGCAGTGGGGACAACTGGTGGGTCAGAACTCTCTCCACCAACAAAGCTCCCTGTGCCCAGTGACTGAACCAAACCTCTGAAAACCCGAGAAGCCGTCATGGTGGGTCTAACCACCTCAGTGTGTACCTCCTCCATTTCCTCGCCGCTACAGCTCGAAGTCCGAGCCTCCTCAACTGCCACCGTCTCCTCCCCCAGGTCACTCCTGATCACCGGGATAGTCACCGACGACCCCTCGCCTGTCACCGGTACCTCAACAACCAGGGAAACACTCGAGAGGTCACCAGGAACTAAACTCTCCTGCAAACCACTCTCGACACCCTCTCCAGTGGGTCTCTGCTCAACCAGGACGTGCACTCCCTCAATATCCATCTCCACCTCAGAAGCGTGTACACCTGTGTCTAGCACGTCAACCTCCATGGGTCCTGAACCGCTCTCGCCACCCTGCATGGCACCAATATCACCACTCATGGCCTGATCATAGCCGCCACTACCCACTGGAGTTTCACCCGTGACCGACGGACCACCAGTCGAGCCGTGGGCCTGACCCATCTCTGTCGAACCGCTTGGTATCACCGTGACTGGCCCCTCACCACTAAGTTCGGTTGTGCAAGAACCGTCGCCACCCACACCCGTCGTACGGGGCGGTTCGCCTCCAGTCAACACCGTGAGGTGCCCCTCGCCGTCAATACTCGTTTCAATCAAACCAACCGGACTCGAAATTATTTCACCCATCAACGTCGCTTCATCCACGGTCGGCTGGGTTGTCGTGCTCTCTGCCTCACGCGCCGACGACGATGGTTCGCCATCAGACAATGGCGATTGATCCTTTTCACTCCCAGAACTTGCCATGGATTTGAACAAAGAGATTTCGATCAGAAATTTTGAGGAAGAAAGGGATGTTGAGCGGATGACGTTCGGTTTATGACTTTATAACCGATCAATCGTGTTTTGAGCAAAGAACGAGAAGACCGGAATAAGGTTCTGGCGGTTACGGATCAATCCCAGCCGAAATTGCTTCTTGTATCGTGCGGTATGGCTCCCTACGCCGTGCGGCATCATTTTCTACGCCATGCGGCGCCGTGGTCCCTTCTTCTAAAAATATTACGTTTTTCCCCCTCTGTTATTTATATTTCAGAAAAACTCCCCTTACAAAATTTCAATTTAAGTCCTCCATGGCACTCTCCTTTGATAAAATTCATTTTCCAAAAAAATCCGAAAATATTTTAACAGTTTCCAAACCCCCGAATTTATTTTAGCGACTTTCAGAGTCTCCCGAATTATTTTTAACGGTTTTTGAACCTCCAAAATTATTTTTGACGGTTTCCAAACCCCCGAATTCATTTTAGCGACTTTCAAAGTCTCCCGAATTATTTTTAACGGTTTTTGAACCTCCAAAATTATTTTTGACTGTTTCCGAACCCCTGAATTTATTTTAACGACTTTCAGAGTCTCCCGAATTATTTTTAATGGTTTTTGAACCTCCAAAATTATTTTTGGCGGTTTCCGAACCCCCGAATTTATTTTAACGACTTTCAGAGTCTCCCGAATTATTTTTAACGGGTTTTGAACCTCCAAAATTATTTTTGACAGTTTTCGAACCCCTGAATTTATTTTAACGACTTTCAGAGTCTCCCGAATTATTTTTAACGGTTTTTGAACCCCCAATAAAAATTATTTTTAACGGTTTCCGAATCCCCGAATTTATTTTAACGACTTTCAGAGTCCCCCAGAATTATTGTTAACGGTTTTTCGAACCCCCGAGTTATTTTCCCTCACTTTGCACAAACATCGTTCGTTTTTCCCTCGTTGAAAAATGAGATGTCAATTTTCACAACGGCCCCGCCGAACTACGATTGGTCTGATCCTCACAAGCGAGGTACGTAGGAAGCCCTGGGTTCGACCAAGTTTCTGGTTTTGTTTCTTTTTCTCGCATGGTCAATCGAATTGGGATGTCCGAATCTTTAAACACGGCCTGCACCAACACAATGGTGACCAAGCCGTGTTGAAGAGGGGCAACTGTAGACACCCCAATTTTGATGACTTGTGCGTCCTCGATGATGAAAGAACACGCGAAATATACCTTGGAACGGTCCCTCGGGTCAAACGGGTCAAAAGAGCCAAAACCCCAAAAATACCCGAACCATACGGCTTTCTTCTCAAAACCGCACGGCCCAAAAATCTCTTAGCACCGCAAGGCATCCCTCTCTGCACCGTGCGGCACCACCTTGCACACCGCACGGTGTCTGTGTCCCATCTCCCTGATTCCCGCTTTCGTTCCAGCAGCTCAAAACCGTAGCGTGATACGTGGAGAGGGTAAAACCCGTACTCCCTTTCGAGTGCCTTAGCTCGGCACAGCAACACGGATGTACCCTACAGGGGAACCGAGATAAAGAGGCCACGAGTAGGGCCAGGCGCGCAATACATAGTCAACCATGGCACCACGAGAAGGTGCAAGGTCAGAACCAAGCTACGAATAGATCGGTCCTAGGATCTACAGGCCAACGATGGTATAGCTGAGCTACGTGACAGCACGGTTACACCACTATTAGGCTAACAGAACGGCAAAGCGTTTTGGAACAGTCTAGAATACTCTCTTACGTGATAAGAGGTGTATCCCGTGAAATTAGGGAATGATGTGAGCATTCCATATCAGATAAGGAATGTAGAATCCTATTGGGAGTCATATTACACAACCATATGGGATTCAGTTCTATTAGGAAAAGTTTCCTAACGTGATAAGGAAACTAGGGCAACGAGGACCCTTGATCAACAAGCTAACCAATGCCTATTAATACAAGCATTATGCCCACGAGAAATGGTACGTTGTGAAACCTATTCATAGGCACTGTTCTTTGCTTACTTAGTATCCTCTTACTAACTTAAGCATCGGAGGGCCTTTGCCACGAAGGGCAAAGGTGCTCTAACGGCTCTCTGTCTTGCAGGTTTAGAGGCACCATACGGATTCCAGAATCCTACCCTCTACAATTGGCGCCGTCTGTGGGAAACATACAAAAAAGCTTTTTTCTTTGTGATTAAGAAAGAAATCCATCCATGGCCGCATCAGAACCGGTGCTCCCTACTCCCAGGCGCGAAACGTCACGAGATGACGAGGTGGTCACGCCACTGCCCCAAACAAAGGAGAAACGAGCACCCACGGCTCCCACCGCTCCTCGGAAGGGCCATGGATCGAAGCGTTTCGATAGGATACAAGAAATACCAAAATACAGGGGCCGAGATCAACGGTCTGTGACCCCGGTGAGGTATGAACGGGGGCGATCCCATTCTGGTGAGAGAAGAGGCCGGAGTCCCCCACGTAACGGGAGGAACTCTGGCCAAAGGTCTCGCGACCACGAGAAAAGTCGTGATCAGCGAGAGCAGGAGGCCGAGGAGTTGGCCCAGCAACTTGCCCGACGAGAACGGGAGGTTGAAGACTTGAAGCAGCGCCTCAAAGAGGCGGAGAAGGATCTCCACTCTCGTTCTTACAATGTGCAAAGAGAGGAAGAACCAAGGAGGGCTAAGGACCATCGACATCGAGAGAACCTTTCCACGGGAAGGAAGGAGTCTCCACGAAAAAGGAGAGAAAGGAGCCCTTCCCACGAAAAGGGCAGAGGAAAGAAACATGCCAGGGACAGGTATGAGAGATCTGGGTCCAACGAGCAGAGGGCCAGGGACCGGTATGGGGATGCTCGCCCAGAAGGTGGCCCAAAAACTGCACGAGAAGCAACAAAAGAAGCCCTGGGGCAAATAGCAGCCTCTTCTCTTGCCTACTGGATTAGGACGGAGAAGATGCCGAGCAGGGTCAAGCACGGCACGTTCGTGCTCTATGAAACAAACACCGACCCCGTCATGCACATCCAGCACTATCAGCAGGCCATGTTCATGCA
>JAXBDA010002800.1:0-39499 GCA_036023075.1 Gaultheria prostrata | reverse complement strand
TGCTCTGTTTTTTTTTTTTTTTTTCTGCCGTCTCCTTCTTCCTCCTTCTCTGAAATACTATGTTTTAAGACATTTGAATGTTTTATAAGTGTTTGCTTGTGTTGAAAGTATTATCTATATTAGAATTCTGCTTGTTTTAAAAAAAATTGCGCCTCGATGTCAAGAGGCGCGCGCCTCGCGCTTAAAGCTCCAGGGGACCATTGCGCCTCGGTGCGCCTATCGCTATTTAAAACACTGCTTTCGGGTGGAATACGCAGAATTTCTAAAGACACCTCGCCAAATATGGTAATTTCAAAGGAAAATTAATTGAACAAGTTTCTTGACACGAGGGGCTCCAACAGATGTATGATCCCGTAAAAACCTGGACCAGTTATCTTGATGACCTTTCCTAGTATATTTACTTGGCCAAGACCCCGAGTTCACTAGGGCCCACAGAAAAAGCCCTCATCTGGCTGAAATCTAACTAACAATCACAACCGCTAAGGCGCTAACTCACAAAGTCACAGTTACAGCCAAACTTACCACTCTTCAAGAAATTCGCACCCGTAAAATAACCTACACTCGAATAGCAAGATAAAAATGGACCAGGCTCAGGCAGTTACAGCAAAACCAAGTTCAGGTGGGTCAATCAAAGGACATCCAAATAAGCCAACTATATGACCTCATCATTATCAACTATCCCTAAAGATATTGGTGAAAGTTGAAGTTAAAGATCCATGAAAACTTGCCAATTTGGTTGGAAGCAGGTGTGCCCATCTTCAACACAGTCTTTCAGCAATCTTTTCTTTTTGGTTGGTAAAAAAAAAAGTTCATTACACAAAAAGGCACTTTGGGAATGCCATCTGTACAATGAAGGAACACAACGAATCAGAAAGAAAAAGGAGACTATACACGTACAAGCGTTAAAGCTCTCAATGTCTTTGACACAAGACTCCCAACTCAACCCAAAAAGGAAGGTCCTTTGAGCACGTATAAACAAACCTTTAAACATAAAAAATGCCGACAATTTGTTCCCCTGAAATGATACACAGAATGATCAAGGGGATTCAAAAGCCATTATACTCCTCCCCATCCAAGCCCTCTTCAATACTTTAGTAGCTACACCACACCAACGAGGAACACCAAGATCAACCCCCAACGATGGAAGACTAGACATATAGTAGCTATACCACACCAACGAGGAACACCAAGATCAACCCTCAACGATGGGGAGGAGTATAATGGATTTTGAATCCCCTTGATCATTGTGTGTATCATTTCAGGGGAACAACAGAGAAATGAATAAAATGACATCCACCACCTCACCATTTCTTACATATACAACATCAATTTACAATCATGTCTCTTCTTTGAAGGTGAGGATATTAAATATGAGCTGTGCACCACACAGACAAGGTCACGTGAAGTGGAGCCCTACGACCCCATAAGGCTTTCCAAGGAAACAAAGAAAACACGCCAACCTACAAGAGCATTATAGTATGATTTAACTGAAAATTCCTTGAACTACAAAGGTCACATACCAAAGAATCATCCCATCCTCCAAAACTGGACATCTTAGTCAAATCAGTCAAAGAGCCTAGTTACTCTGTCATCTCCTACTCCGGCACCTCCCCAAAACTTGCACCTCTCTTTTAGTGACAAAAGATCTTAAAATGGTGTCTTTTCTACGAAAATAATCTACAACATGAGCATTTTTTGGCATCTACTCATCCTCCATAAAAAATCCTATTATAGGGAAATCATCTTTAGGTTCTCCCTCCCGCACCACACCTAAGGCTAAAACTTCTCTCTCCTTCCCTCGCCCACAACCACATTAGTATATCCTCCACAAGGCTATCCGATTACCTTACTAACAACTTTCAAAAGGCCCACCCATGAGACAAATAGTCCTGCAAAGAGGCCGAACTTCTGCAGTCACATCCATTTTTGGAGGTATCACCCTCCACCACTCATCTCCCACGACGAACCTCCAATCCCACTTTTGACCGGATTATACTTGAACTCTTCCACTATGCCTTCCAATGAGAAATCCCTTCGCATCTTTTCCAACTTTCTACAAAATTGTAAAGAAATAAGAAGCCATGACCTAATCTAAGAGGTAGACTGCATTGGTACTCTACTAGACACACTTCCCTAGTAATTCTTTTTAGAAGATTGCCAATTTCCTAACAGTCATGCTCCTTTTCTAGTTGAAGTAAAAGCAATTTCCTAATCACTAGATAATACTTGAACTCCTCCACTATGCCTTCCAATGAGAAATCCCTTAAGCGTCTTTTCCAACTTTCTAAAAAATCGTAAAGAAATAACAAACAATGACCTAATCTAAGGCAGACTGCATAGGTACTCTACTAGGATAAATCTTCTCAGGTATTGACTTGCGTGCTAATGAGCGCCTTCCCTTGGGTTCTGTCACTTGAGTATCCACCCTTCCAAACTCCTTTGTAAGAGGCACCACAAAGTCAAAAAGGAGGATGGAAGTAGATCCAATAAACACCTACATGCGAACTACTTTTAGGCACCTCACCTGCTACAATGAGCTCTATTAGACCGAATTAACCTATAGGATGACATCACCTGAAACCAGAAGCAAGCATCTAAGGTAGCGCAATCCGCATACGTAGCCTCCCACAAAATTACAGTCATGCAACTCAATGTCTCTATCTCAGAATGCAATAAAATAGAGAAAAGTTCCTCAGTTCCTCTAACCTCATGCACCTTAGCTAGCTTGGAGAAATCACTAAGGAGTCCCACACACAGCACTTAAATTCTCTCAATAGAGATGCAAAACCAAATTTACTTCATACATTTAGCACCAAACCCCATGCTTAAGGCATAGCAAAAAATCCCCATGTCTACTTGCTAATTACGACCAAGTTTGTGAACAGTCCCAGTTTACTTGCATTGACACAATGTAATCTCACCCTAGGTAACAAAGTACAATAACGGTGGAATCACATTGTCCCCACCCCATGCCATAAATGTAGTTAACTTCACAGCATCGCATTACAAATAAGAAGGAAACTTCAATAGATATTTGTTGCTTTCCCACGGCAATGTGATTTGATGAAAATTGTTATTCATATGGAAAAGACATGCACCAAAAGAGGAGCACATTCAGTTAACTTATAAAAGCGACGCATTTAAAGTGGAAATCACTTCTTTGAAAGTTTAGGGGAATAATTGTTACCAAATAGAAACTTAAATTTCTTAGTATGTTAATAAAGGAATCAACTCCACCACGGCACCACTAACGATCTCAATTCTAAATCCCACGAACCCTAAGCCCTATCATGTACCATCTGATTAAGTGTATATTGATGTAACCAGTACCAAGATAGCCCTCCTACTTAGTACTAACTACATAACAAAGCAGCCACCATTCTTTTATTCAGATCATATTGCATCATAAAACATATGGCACCCTGTATATCTCAGATGGTCATCATATAAGTCTCATTGCAATGCGTACAATCCGGAACTCTTAAGCCTACCCTTGCATAAGCCTAATTCCAACCACAATTTCATTATCCAGAATAATTCCAGTCTATATGGGTGGATAGCCAAATAAGTAATAACTTGTCTACTTCCATTAAAAAAAGAAGTTATTTTTACTCGGGTAAGTTACGTATATCAAGTGTAAAAAGCATCTACTGCTTCCAAGAGAATTCACCAACCAAAAGCATACAGCATCAAAACCATTCAATGTGTATTAGAATAACCGAACTTGCATGCAAGAAAAGGCTCAACATGCTCTAAACAAAGTACATTTGTTGGTTCATAAACCCAAAGCTCATAAAGTTCTAACCTTTAGTAAAGGTATATGTACAGCAGCCAAAGTGTTGTTCGGCGTAATCAAAGCCGTCTCAAACTCCTCAGCTGAGAATTCCACTTTGATATTCAAAAGGGGCCTAAAAACCTACAAAAGAATAGCAAAACACATAAGCCATAACACTTCCAAAAAAACCCAATTCCACAACAAAAGATTACAAACTTCCCCAACTCCCATTCAGGTGTTAGGAACCCATTATCTTTGCTAACCCTTTAGGCTCCGTTTGGTAATAAAACTAACATCTACAAAATGGTACAAAAACCAATAAAACTCACATTCAAGAAATTAAGAATGGAAGCCAGCTCCGACATCGACCGGAGACTCCACCGCGGCAACTGCGACAGCGGCGGGTCCCCCACGAGCGGCGTAACGATCTTGTACTGCGGCTGCGACGTTGTCAGTTCCTCCTCCTCCTCTACCTCCACCTCCACCTCCTCCTCCACCTCCCGCCGCGGCAACCGCTCCTTCTTCGGAGTCTTCTGCTTCCTCTCCACGGCCGCCTCCACCGCCGCCACCGCACTCAGCCTGGCCGCCGCCCGGGCCGTGCACGCCCGCGACGGCCTCTCTCTCCTCACTATACTGTTGTTGTTGCCGTTGATTTTGTTGGTTTCGATTTTGTGATTGTTGTTTTGGTGGATCGGAGAGGAGGGTTGTTGGGTGGGGAGATCGGGAGGGTGGGGATTGGGTACGGCGGGGTCGCATCGGAGATCACCCTGCGGTTGCATTGGGGAATCAAGAAAGAGGAGTGGAGAGAGACTGCAAATGGGAATTTGTAGAGAGAGAAAGTTGGGGTTTGGGTTTTGGAGGAGAAAGGCATAGCAGATTGAAGCTCCAAACCATTTTTTTTTTTTCACATCTCTCTCTTTATTTTATTTTTTTTCTATCTCTCTCTGTCGGTTGCTGTGTTCGTCGATGAGAGAGAGAATCAAAGACGGGGAAGATGGAGAGAGAGAAATTGGAGTTAAAATTGGGGAAAAAGAGTGGTAATTTGATCTGGGTTCTGGTTAAAACAATGGAGTTGTTTTATCTGCTGATCGATTTTTGATTTTGGGTTCTGACTTCTGAGACTGTCTGGTATTTCTCCTGGATTAGGGCAAAGGGGGAAGAAAAGGGGAGGAGGGTGGTCAAGGGTTCTTTTTTTTTTTTTTCTTCAATTTTTTTTATTTTTTTTCCCCTGCTGTCAGCCGTGCAGAGATTTTAGCTAATTATATAATGATGCAAAACCATCTTATGATCTTAATTATCAAATTACAATGGTTTATTTTTCCTTCAATTTTTTTTTCCCTTTTGTCAACATGAAGAGATTTTAGCTTTATAGTTTATACAATGATATAGAAAACCATCTTAATTGTCAAATTTTTTTTCCCTTCAATTTTCTTCTTCTTCTTTTTTTTTTATCACTGTTAAAGAGATTTTAGCTTAACAATATAATGATGCAAAAACTATGGTCAAATTACTATGGTTTTTTTTTAAAAATTATTTGAAGAGAAATTACAGTGGGTTGGGGAATAGCTAAATGTAGGTTTTAACTTTTTAATGAGTGGTTAAAGCCAGAGAGCCAGAGGCCATTTAAGCCGGTTTTTTATTTTATTTTCTTTTCCTTTCTTTTATCAATAATTATTCCATATTAATATTCGTCAAATCATCGTCTCATATTTAATCACGAGAATAATCTATTGAAGAGACAACAAAAAAATTATTCAATCGACGATCTACCTTTACAATTTAAAATCATAACTTCTTATCTAGATATAGGTCATATATTCTAGTCAACTGAACCAATTTTGTTTGGTAAAATCAACCAGATGTTCTTTAGGACATCCGAAACAATATTTCTCATATCTTATGTGCTCTCCGGCCAAAAACCAAAAAAATGCATAACTGAAAACAAATTAGGTTTTGGTATGGTTATGAGAACAAACTACTAAAACAAGTATACAAAACTGATATGGAGGAAGATGGTCTTTTAGTCCACGGACTTATGGGAAGTCAACTACATGTGTATGAGCCTACGGAGTGTTTGGGGAAAATGGAATACAAGTATGTGCAGACCATGAAAAATCATTTTCCTGATTTTAATGTCTCGTGTCGCATATGAATGGAAGGTCTTGTGTATGTAAACTTTTGAGTCTTGACGCTCTTTTTTTACAAGCTATTTTCAGAGGTGAGTTCTTTCCGAGAATCGATCATTTTTTTATCATGAGTTTATATTATTTGATGTCAGAGTCGTTGATCTTTCGCTTCTTAAAGGCTTGGGATTGGACTAACAGTAGAAATAAGCTCATTCTCTTGGTTATCAGTAACAAATCATAAAAAAACCAAGAAGTTCATTGAGATTTTTAATCAACAATTAACAATTCAAGTACCACGACAAGAAGGGGAGAACTCACAAGACATTGCCAAAAGTCATGAAAATGTGAGTCACACCACTGATCAAATAGATATAAGTCCAAAGTAAAGTCGGATTCTCTCCATTTTGACAGTGGTGAAGACAATACAAGAAATTACTTTGAATGTTATTGAAGTCTTCATTGCAAAATACAAAGGTCCGATTCTCCTAATTTTGAGCGGATAAAAGGTCTCCCCCTTCGAGTTAGAGGGACTGTTCTCTCCTTTCTTTCCATTTTTGATTTTTCACTTTGAGAAGGTTTTTATCAAGTGGTATCAAAGCTAACAACCACATAGTAGTCCGAGGTGTGGAGGTGATTAGTGGTTACAGAGTGGCGTAGCCAGAATTATACATTAATGTGGGCACTATACATTAGTGCAGGAGTGTGAGTGTGAAAGAGTCTTCCAAAAACCTCCCAGACAATAAATTCGTGAGTGCGAGGATTGAGAGCTCGACCGCAGAGCGAGAATTGAGAGCGGGAGCTAAGACATTTTAAAAGATTATGTGACTAAGGATTCAAGTAGCAAGTAAAACTAGCAAAAGAAGAAACCAAAGAGGTAGCTCAAGTTGCAACATGGATGAGCTGTAAACCCAGACATCTTCGAAACATGGCCAGGCCACAAGAGCCACTGTGCATATCATATGCGGTGTTTTGATGTTATTTTATGATCCTACCTATCCCACATCAACTAAGTGTTGGGAATATGTGTGAAGAATTGAGTTTCATATCAGATACATAGAAAAGGATTTGACTTTAATATTTAATTGGGTGACTCAGTACTACTTACAAGGTTTAGTCATTTAGGTGGACTCGAGTCATTCATTTTATATTGGGTCTACGCGATGTGGAGTGGATTGTGTGGATACTCCCCAAAGGACTGGGCCAACATGCTCATGGAAAGAACCTCAGACGGATCATACTCCTAACAATAAGGGTTTTGTTCCACTAACTTTGGCTTTTTGAGTTGATGTATGTGCGGAGAATGACATGTCTTGTAAAACGTAAAAATCCAAGAAAAAAAAAACGCTACTTAGTGAAACAATGCTTTAGGGGGTGTTTGGTGCTTATTATTTTGGTGAATTCTAGATTCTGAATTATGATTCTAGACTATCAGATTCTGATAAACTCATGATAAGAATATATAAAAGTGTTTGGTGAATGTATGAAAAATAGATTATGCATTTTAAAAGTATTTGGTCATATAATCAGATTGCTAGATTTTGAGTTTACAATTGACCGTAGTACCCTTGCTACTATTTATTAGTTATCGACATATATGAGCTTAATTTACTTGTGGACATTTTAAAAAGCTTATTTAAATATTACACACTATTAATATACATTTTGTAGAATTTGAAATATTTAAGTATATAATTAAATTAAATTACTCCATAGCATTGTAGTAAGTTTAATGCTAGGGCACTAATAAAGTACTAACATTTTGAAGATTTTCTTGCCTTTTACTTTTCATTTCATGTGATCACCACAACATACAAAAACATTGTCATATCAAGTTCACGGAATACATACAAAATACTACACTCCTAAAAATCATGTGTTACCTTCATTACACATAGTCACATAAAAAACAGTACCAAAAACCTTCCTTACATTTGGTACTGCCATTACACAAAAGACGTTTGTTCCATTTGGGATAAAAAAAAGAAAAAGAATACACATATTATAACAACATTTATAAGTGAATATTCTATTTATTATGTAAATACACACACATATATAAATATATATCATAATAGTATAATAAGACATACAAATTCATATACATATACATATACGATGTATCAATATCTACATAATATATAGATGCACGTATATCAAATTAAGATGAATCTATATTGTGTATAAATACTTTGGTATCTATGTAATTTGTTAATAGGATGAAGGTTAAAATAGTCTTTAAATTTGAAAATCCAAAATGGGAATTCAAACTAGTTATGGAGCTATTTTTCAGATTGTGGCCCCTAATGCAACTTCTAAGAATTCATTCTGATAGAATGCATTCTCAAAATTTGCACTAAACAGTTTCAAAATACAAAATCAGAATTTAGAATCCAGAATCAGTCTCCAAAATTGGCACCATACACTAGGCATAGGTTTTCGGACTTTTGTATATAGTTAAAGCTCATTGACACCCTCACTTCACTAAGCAGTTTTCAAGGAAAAATTGTACCAAGGAGTTTGTATTATCAAAGTACATGTCAGTTAAGCCATCATTTTTTTTATTTTTTTTGGAAAGAAAGGTGAAAGGAGAGCCATAATAAGTTGGGTATTTTCGGTATTAAAATACAAAATTTCTTGAAGTAAATGTTATAGTAGTCTCTTAGGAGAGAATATTCAATGTTTCTACAATACTGTTTACTCAAAAAATCAGGCTTCTTTTTCCCTGTACGTTACATTGAGGTGGGTCTACCACAAATTATCTGAACCGCACCTCAATGTGTATGGAAAAGAAAACCGGGATATCATATCGCAGTGATGAAAGATATGAAACACGTTTATACATTATCAAAAAATATAGTTGCACGAGAAGTTGGCTCCATAAGAGTACTGCATTTTGGGATATCTGCTACAAACCCAAAAGAGAAGCTAACCATCCAACTTTTGTACCATAGGAGCCAAAATCTTTTTACGCCTTGTTCGTTTAGAAGTTTTAGTGTAGTTTAGTTTTGAAAATAGCTAGGGATAATGATCGGAGAGAGATAAAGAGATAAATAAGAGTGAAATAAGGGTAATGATTACAAAACAAAACTAAAACTAAGCTAAAACTATGAAATGAACAAAACCATTCAGAGTAGCCATAAGTACAGTTTGCAGTCTAGCTATTTTACCCATGTTTTCCATAATTCATTCAACTTTTTTGTAAATTGAGAAAACAAATAAACGGACTTAATTCTAAAGTAGCCCAATACTTGTTGGGCCATGATGCTCTAGGCAATATATTGGCCCATCAGAGACTTTTTTGAGCCCTAGAGAGAGGGAGATTCTCATGGGCCTGGGCTAGTAATCCTCAAGGTAGAAAACTCTTTCTTAAAGGGTGGCCTGGGATGTAATGTTCAGAAGGAAGTGGAGATCCAGTTCTTGAGATGACAGTTGGGTGCCTCCTCCTTTTCAAGGACTTGGAGTTTATGCAATTGCATCTCGACCCATATCTACCGTGAGGCGAACCAATGTTCAGACCACCTAGCTCGATTGGGAAATGAACAGATTGAAGCTCGATCGGTAACTGTGGACACCGGACACGCTCTTTAGGGAGTTCTTGTTTCGGGATTGCCTTAACATAAAGCAAATTTCTTTTGCCGATCAAAAAGAAACATAAAGCAAATGTTAGACTGACATTTAGGAGTTAGTTATATTGGACTTGTAGCTTTTCTTTATGCTTCTGCTTGCACTGACGTTGCAAAACTCTTGTTGGTTTAGTTAATTTATGAATTTCCGACATACCAAAAAATAAAAAATTACATCTCGACCTTCCATCTTGATAATTTATGGTCTCTATTTTAAAAAGGTTCATCTCGATAAGAATCAATGTTCTAGATTTAAAACAGACTCTTTTTGGTAAGAGCTATTCTTACTAGAAATTACACTGTTCTATGTATGTTGTCCCAACCCATACCACGGAGAAGCGAGATTCATTGTCAAAAGCAATGCCCTGAATCCTCAAATTATGAAGCTTCATGTGTAGATGCATGAGTAGTTCCCCCAAAGCATCAAGGATTGTAGGAGTAACATATGACATGACTCACTGCTCGACCTTGCATGTATACCCACGAGGCTTTAAGTTTATACCATTTTTTTTTTGGGAATGAAAATTTTGTATATAGGCTGAGTTTCCACTATGATATTTTTTATTATTATTTTTATATTATTTTCGGTATTTTTTATAGATGCACGTATATCGAATTAAGATGATTCTATATTGTGTATAAATACTTTGGTATCTATGTAATTTGTTAATAGGATGAAGGTTAAAATAGTCTTCAAATTTGAAAATCCAAAATGAGAATTCAAACGTAGTTCTGGAGCTATTTTTCAGATTGTGGCTCCTAATGCAACTTCTGAGAATTCATTCTGATAGAATACACTACTATAAAAAAACCATAAACATCACGCTTTTTAGGCGCGATGTTTCACTTTCCATCTCACCCACAAAAGCGTGATGACTCTAGGTGAGATTGTAAGTCGACGTTTTCTATCACGGTTATAAAGCGTGACGGAAAGAGAAGATCAATCACGGCAAGATCGTTTCCGGTAAAACCGAGATGAAAACTGCTTCCCCGCGTTCTTTTCTGGGCTTTTTATCTCGGTTTTCATAAAAAAGCGTGGTTATATGTAAATAAAGATCATGACAAAAAAAAGTGTGATTGGTTATGGTCAAAACTGAGATAGAAAATTATTTAGCATGTTCTTTTATTGTTTTAGATCTCGATTTTCCTCTAAAAACGTGATTAAATGTTTTTACCGTCACACTCAAAAAATGTGGTTATATGTAAATAAGCTACTCTTCCAGAAGAAATTGACGAACACGGATGTGGAGAAGGATCATAAATGGCTATTGACGCCGGGGGCGGCTGCACATTTGCATATGGATGGTCACATGACCACCCAAAAAAAAAAATTTAGAATACATGTAGAATTAGGGATGACAATGGATCGGTTTGAACATCCTATCCAAACTAAATTGAACACTCAAGCCCTAATAAATTGAACATCTTGCCCAATAAAAAAGCCCAAGTATTGAACACTTTGGCTAATAAAAAGGCCATTGTCGTAATATATTTTATCCACTGCTGTTTTTCGGTGGCATTGTCGATATTAATGGATTTTTTTTTCTATATGTAGTTGTGGTTTATAGAGGTAGTCAATGGTGGAGCAAGGAATCAATGTTGGAGGGGGCCGAATTATAAAAAAAAATCTTAGTTCGATAATTTTTTTTATCAAAACTAATTCAGTCATTCGAGTTATTGTGGGACATGTTTGATATATTGAAAAATTAAGCACAAGTATTGTTGTTATCATATCATTCGACGAACACAATATCATTGTCGCACGGTATCATTCACCATATTTAGTGCTCTCGAAGTAAAAATTATTTTTACTTTTTAGTTATTTCTGAAATTTTATAATTTTTCAAACATATCTATAAAAAAATATGTAAAATATAATTTAACGTAGGAAATGGGGAGGGGCTGGGGCCACCCCCAGCCCTTGCATAGCTCTGCCCTTGGAGGTAGTAGAACATAAGAATTTATGAACACCCTTGGAAAAATTCCTGGAGCCGCCACTGATTGATGCCGATTACGAATCTGAATAACCGTCGTTTCTTAACTAAAACAGAGGAAAAAATTGTCCGGACGAAGGAGGGAAAGAAGCTAAAGGGCTTAACATTCACCTCGTCCGCACGGCGGATCTCCTCGAACATATCTCAAGGCATGTCCGGATATTGTTCCATGTAGGCTCTTCTTGCCAGCATGGCCGCATCTACCAACTTGTGTCGTGTTGTGCCGTGTCATTTCTTAATCGTGCCGTGCCGTGCCAGCTCATTTACTTAATCATGTCACATCGTGCTGTGCCATTTTTTAATTGTACATGCCGTGCCGGTGCCGCCACATCTCCGAGTTTCGTCGAATTTTTTTTGTATAATCTAGACGAGTTTCGCCGATTTTTTTTTTTTTTTTTGTATAACTATAGCTATATTTTTGGAACAAACCTCAAGAAGAATTTAACAAACATCAGTACGCATTTAACCGGACGAAAAATATCATTAAAAAAAATAAATTCGGTCCCGATCGATAAGCTTTCTATACCCAATTGAGAAGAAACTTTACACGATTAGGAACAACAAAATCAACGGCTCAATTGTTAAAATAGTTTCGGCGTACTGTGATTCGCAAAAGATTTGTATTTGAGTTATTATAAAGTGTATAACATATAATTAGAAAATTAATCATTAAAAATTACTTTTTTTGGTACATTTAAAATTAGTATTTGTTGTGTCGTACGCCCTAGGCCGTGCCCCATGTCGTGTTGTGTCTAGCCCAATCTGTGCCATGCCCCGTGTCGTGCCGTACGTGTCTAGCCCAATCTGTGGCGTGCCTGTCTAAATCCGTGTCGTGCCGTGCCCGACCTAGTTCCCTGTCGTACCTGTCTAAAACCGTGCTCGTGCCCTGCCGTGCCACATTTAAAAGTGTCGTGTTGTGCCGTGCTCGTGCCAGCCAGCCCGTTTGACACCTCTATTCATATGGGACTTTATCATGCTTTAATCAAGGGGCCCAATTGGATAGTGGGATTAATTTCCAAGGGACTAGCCGATATGCGTAAATTGGCTGGAACACCCCGAGCTATAAAAAAAAAAAACTAATTCTAATAATAAGTCAAGTGTTAGAACTTAGCTAGGCACCACAAATTAAGATATTCATATTCTTAAATTTCCAACCTGAATTTTCTTGGAAGGTTGAACATTTGTCTCTTTTTTCTGATCTCACCAACCATCTCTAGAAGAACAAAACTGCAATATGTGAAATAAATTTTTAAAAAGTATTGATGACAAATGCATGGAAAGTCCCTAACAATTTCTCACCAAATTCTGAGTGCATATGTTTGTGTTATAAATGGGGGTATGCTCATAGAAGCTACAAAGATACCGGCGAGTGATGTCGCAGGAGAAATGACACTTGCATTAATGCCTTGTTAAGGGATAAACAAGCGCCATCCTCCTACGACATCACACCCCACTACTTCTTTAATCATTATTTCTTCGATGCCTACAATTAATATACTTCACCAATATTTTTTCTCAATACACTAGAGAGAGAGAGAGAGAGAGAGAGAGAGAGAGAGAGAGAGAGATACCAAATTAGTTAAAGGGGTCGGGGAGTGTTGTCGCAGGAGAGATGGTGCTTGCATTACTCCCTTGGTATGTGGAATTAGCACGTGACATCCTTCTGTGACAGCACGTCCCGCAACTTCTTAATTTATTCTTCATCTCTTCCAGTTCGTAAAATGTACTTCACCATTATTCTTTCTCAATACATCATATAAACGCACATAGACCAAGTTAAAGAGAGTCCTATTGGTGTAAATCAAATTTATGAGGCTGTGTCACGAAAATAAATTTTACAATCTCCTAAGGAAATGAGTTTTACGACTGTTCTTAACATGGCATAAACTGTTGTTACAGAAAAGGGAAATCTACGACTACGATGTACACCTCTTAAAGGTGTATATCATATGCACTTAATGTGTGGTTTCAATTGTGGCACTTCTTAAATATTCATTACATTTTGGTTTGTCTCGTAATAAAAATTAATTCGTAACTTTTTAGCAATATGATTCATAACATTTTCACTCTGAATCATAACATTTGCTTCTTGTGACTTCTTAGCAATAAAATTCATAACATTTTCATTAAAAATCATATTCCCTCCGTTCCAAAATAAGTGCCCCGCGCGCAAACCTAGGTCTTTAAAAAGATGCATTTTTTTGTTAATTGAATCAAATTTTTTTTACAAATCAATAGATATATATCAATGTATTCTTTTAATTTGTGAAAATAATTTAAATTATTTAACAAAAAAAAAATACATCTTTTTAAAAACCTAGGTTTGCGCACGGGGCACTTATTTTGGAACGGAGAGAGTAACATATTAATGCGTGTTGTAACTTTTATACAAAAAATCGTAACATTTTGGAAACTTAGTCATAGACTTAAACACAAGAACAGAACTATTACTTCTCCTTGAGACTTGGAATAAACTAAACCAAACCAAACCGAGCCTTATATCCCAATCAATTGGGGTCAGATTCATAAGACATTTTTTTCTATTGAGCTCTGTCAAGGGCTACATGTTCACTTAGACTTAGTGTACTCATATTCTTGCGCACTACAATATCCGATGCCAATTTGGAGTTTAATCTCCCCGTAGCGTTACTACCCAAAACTATAACACAACTCTTAACTACTACATCTATGCCCAAACTACCTATTCTATTTTCTTTCAACATCTCCTCTATAGGTGCTATACTCATCATCTCACGGACGGTTTCATTTCTAGTCATGTCTTTTCTAGCCTTACCACACATTCATCTCAACGTTCTCATCTCCGTTGCACCTATCTTTCTCATTTGTTGTTTCTTGATAGGCCATCATTCTGTCTCGAAAAGCATCGCTAGACTTATAGCAGTTATATAGAATTTTTCCTTTCAAATTTATGGATATCCTCTTGTCACATAGTACACCAGTAGCCCTTCTCTATTTAAGCCACCCCACTTGGATCTTATGAGTTACACCATCCATAATCTCTAAATCTTTGTCAATAATTGAATTTAAACACCTAAAATGATCCATAGACTTGGAGCAAAAATATGAATTCTAGAGTACTGAGTAATATCATGATGTTGATATTGCTGCACCATTTCTTCTTCCATTTGAAACTTCTATGTTTTCCTCTTCAATTTTTTGGGGCTTTTTTACACCAACATTTCCAGTTGGGTCTTAACTCTTAAGAAACAATATATGTTAGAATTGCGACCGCCCACCATCATTGAAAATAAAAATTAAAGCTGGACTTCTCATTGACCTCAGTTAGTTTAACTAGGGGTTATACAAAGATTAAAAAACAGCAAAATATATCACATCATCCATTATAAGAAAACTTAAAAACCTCAACCGCAAGGAATCGATGATCGACTTGGTGGTCAAGGCCAGTATGAGATTTAGAGGCTTGCTTTTTTAGGTCACACGCTCAAAACCTCTCAGGTGTTATGGCCTTTAATGAATTTACACTTAATCGGGTCACTCATTAGTGAACAATGAAATTGGTCTATCAAAAATTAGTTGAAACGCTTATACCGGTCCGAACACCTAAGTTATCTATATCTCAATGTGGATCTTAAAAAATATACAATATGAATCTTATTTAATAGGTTTTAGTTGTTCTACAATACGAAGTTCTCGAAACTATAAAAAACAATATAGATTGAAAGATATAGACAATAAACACAAAAAGAGACAACGAATATGAAAAAAACAAAATGGGACGGAGGGAGTAATGGTCTAGATTTTAAAAAGACTAGTTTTATCGGGAAGAGTATTTTAATTTATCAGGACCATTAAAAACACTTTTGGACAACATACTGGTCTCTGACTCTCCGTATTCGAAACCCACACCTCAAAAAGAAGCCAGATTTTTATTATAAAAATCAATGTCCTGAAACTTCAAATTGTGTGAAGCTTCAAGTGTAGTTGACTAGCTAGTTTGTGAGTAATCCACAAAAGAAACAACAAGGATATATGGTACTCCCTCTGTCCCTTTTTAAATGTGTGCTTTGGGAAACGTGTATTTTTTAGGACGTAAAAAAATGTATTTCTACTCAAAAATTTTGAAATTTTTTTGCACCAAATTAAAATACTCTTTGAGCACTTTAATTTGGTGTAAAGAAAGACATAAAATTGTATAGAAAAATACATTTTTAGGGGTTTGAAAATGCACGTATTCCCATTGTACATATTTAAAAAGGGACGGAGGGAGTAACACATAAGACATGACTCACTAATTGATCTTGAATGTATACCCTCGAGCAACGTCCCCTTCAAGATCTTTTTTGTTTGGAAACGAAAATTCTCTCTTGAACACAAAGAAAAGAACAATTTTCTTCTTCTTCTTTTTTATTTTTTGGTGGTTTTCCCCGATTTCGAGTTGGGCCTTTAGAAACAATGTGAAAATTGAGACCGCCCAGGCGCCCACCATCTTTGAAAATGTCAGAAAAATTTGAAGCTGTACTTTCCATTGACCACAGCTAGTTCAATCATAGGGTGATGGAAAGATTTACAAACAACAAAATGCCACATCCTCCATGTAAAAACAACCTTAAAAAGCCTTAACGCCAAGGGATGATCTAGTGGTTAAGTTTTGAGATTCAGAGGTTAGGTGCTACCTACAATCTCTTTTAGGGTCGGTCTATACGGGACTTTGCTCCAACTTAATCGGTCCACCTACTAGTCAACGGTGAAACCGGTCTCTCAAAAAGTAATTGAAAATATTGTGGCGTAAGCTATCACAGAAAAACTTATATATAACCCAAAAGAAACCATGAATGCATGCAAGATTAATCAATGATCGATCGGCTACTCAAGCTCAATCGGCTTAGGTAAAATAGATGAGTCAATCAACTGATAGACAAACTAAGCTTGAATATATTTTCCAAAGCAAGCTTAAACAGCTTGTACTCGACTCTACTCAGCTCGTTTATAGCCCTAAATTCAATTGATTTTGCATTGTTAAGGCCTGTGCTTGAAATTTATTATAATTTCTAGGCAGCAAGATCACTCTGATGCCGATCCAAAAACCCATAACATGCATAAAACTCATTAGGGAGGCCTGGCATGTTGATATTAATCAAGTATTTAGCTTAATCGTGCTGATAAGTAATAAACAAATCTTGTTTAAGAAAAAAAGTATTTGCGGTTTAGACTTCCTTGAAGGGTTTGTAAATGAGATTCAAAGCTAAAATATCAAAGAATTTCAATCATGCAATTTGAAAGAAAAAAGAAAGAAAGAACTTCCCATAAAGCAAATAAGTCAGTTAAATTCATACGGGACTTTGTCGTGCTTTAATAGGGGGCCCAATTGGATAGTGGGATTAATTTCCAAGAGACTAGCCGATATGCGTAAATTGGCTTGAACACCCTGAGTTATAAAAAAAAAAAACTAATTCTAATAATAAGTCAAGTGTTAGAACTTAGCTAGGCACCACAAATTAAGAGATATTCCTATGCTTAAATTTCCAACCTGAATTTTCTTGGAAGTTTGAACATTTGTCTCTTTTTCTGATCTCACCAACCATCTCTAGAAGAAAAAAACAGCAATATGTAAAATAAATTTTAAAAAAGTATTGATGACAAATGCATAGAAAGTTCCTAACAATTTCTCACCAAATTCTGAGCAGGACTAGCCAAGACTTCCTCTAGCTAGTTCAGTTTGGAAGTGACCAGGAAACAGGTTGTAGAGTGCATATATTTGTCTTATAAATAGGGGTTTGATCATGATAGGATTCATAGAAGCTACAAAGAGGTCGGTGAGTGATGTCGCATGAGAGATGACACTTGCATTAATGCCTTGCTAAGCGATAAACAAACGCCGATAAACAAGTGCCATCCTCCTGCGACATCACACCCCGCTGCTTCTTTGTTCGTTATTTCTTTGACATCTACAATTAATATACTTCACCTATATGTATTCTCAATACACAAGAGAGAGAGAGAGAGAAACCAAATTAAAGCGGTCGGGGAGTGCTGTCGCAGGAGAGATGGCCCTTGCATTACTCCCTTGTTATGGAATTAGCATGGGCCATCCTTCTACGACAGTACATCCTGCAACTTCTTTATTCTTCATCTCTTCTGGCTCGTAATATGTACTTCACTAACATTCTTTCTCATTGCATCATATAAACATACATATACCAAGTTAAAGAGATCGAGGATATATGATGCAATTGCTATTGATTTTGAATTCAAATTTCCAAAATAACATTATTAAACATGAAGCACGTTATGTAACTCTAATTGTTAATTGTCTACAGGGATATCAAAGTATTACATATAGTTGTTTGTTTTGGTTCCCTGTAAACATGTAGTGCATATATGGGAGCCGAGCACAAGACCTCTTACTCGATGATTTATTTCAGTTTCAATCTAAACCCTGAACGAACGGTGTTAATACTTTTGCATGTTTCTTTTTTCTTACAACAAAAAATACAAATAAAAGACTAATGCTGTAAACGAGTCGAATGATTTTACTGGTACCATAATGATGAATATCTGAATGCAAGGGTGGAGTGTGATATAGGTGTGTGGGTGTGTTGCAGGGATTTCTTTTATCTCTACTAGTTTTCTTTTGTCACGAGAATAAAAAAATGAAAATAATACAATAAGAAAAGAAAAGCATTAAAACTCTGAAAGAGCCTTAGAAAAGCACAATACTCTCCTACTACCGCTATAGCACATTCTTCACTGTCCTCATGACCCTTCGAATATTTTATCTGTTATGCAGATACTTGATGCTGCCAGTTTTTGCGGTTTCTGAATTCTGATGCTGTTGCTGGCTTGCTGCTGCTTCGTTCGTTCTGCTGGCAGTTCATCTGTTGCCAGGAGCTAGTCTTGCTACTATTTCTGAAGGTTTCTACCAAGGTTTTTCCCTCTCACCAGTATACCGGGGTGTAACGGACCCATACGAAAATGGGAACCGGCTAATACACATGCAATTTTTCCTTCTCACCAGTATATCAGGGTGTAACGGTATCGGAGTGGCCAAAACCCGTTATGTGATGGTTGCTATTTAAAACCATGAGTCTGCTTCTGCTGATTGGGTCATGAACCAGCCAAGGATCAATTTTCATTGTATTAATAGGCTCAGTTGTTCTCTTTGTTTGTGTCTCTTTTATGTTTTGGTTTTGTTCCTCTGTTTGGCACTTTGCATGGTTACATAAAGTTGTCCTTTGTTTGATTTACATGCATCCATGTTTGGTGGAGATGTTGCATGCACGTAATCATGTTGGTGTAAATCAATTTATGAGGTATTGTCACCAAAGCAAATTTTACAATCTCCCAAGGACATGAGTTTTACAACTATTTTTAACATGGCATAAACTGGTGTTATCGAAAAAGAAAAGTCTATAATACACACCTCTTACCTCATGAATATTCATTACATTTTGGTTTGTCTCGTAATTTTTATACTAAAAATTAACTCGTAACTTTTCAGCAATATGATTCGTAACATTTTCACTATGAATCATAACATTTGTTTCTCGTAAATTTTCAGCAATAAAATTCATAATATTTTCACTAAAAATCATAACTTATTTATGCGTGTTGTAACTTTTATACTAAAAAATCGTAACATTTTGAGGTGCATATAGTACTCATCCAAACAGGAGTGTGTATTGTAGATGGAAAATAGTAAACAAACTACTAAAGCAATACCAAACAGGTTCTGTGGAGCAAGATGGACTTAGCCTTCTATAGATAATTAACCTCTTTGCGCCCTCTCCTTGCAAGTCGATTTTCGGGGACTGAGTTCTACTTAAAAGTTTGTATAACTCAGTATCAAAATCGCCGGTCCTTTGCCTGACCATCACGGCTCGAAAATGGACCAACGTTTCTTAACAATCAACAATTCAAGTACCTTGACGATAGAGGAGAACTCACAGCCCATAGGCAAAAGTCATGAAAATGGTGTGCCACACCACATTTGTACTCATCAAATAGATGAGCAGAAAGGAATTTTGTTGGATTCTCTCCATTTTAATAGTGGAGACAATGGTGGAAGTTGAATATTGTGAAAGCCTTTCTTGTAAACTATTCTTCTCAATTAGAGAATCTCTCATATATTTTTTTTTATAAAGAAAATTCACTACAAGAAGATTCGTATCAAGTGGCATCAGAGCTAACCCCACCACGTATACCCTCGAGCAACGTCCCCTTCAAGTTAATAGATCTTTTTTGTTTGGAAACGAAAATTCTATGTACATCTGCCACTGACCATCGGGTCAATTTAAATAGATTGAAGGCACTAATGAATAACAATATCAGTGATCTAGATTTGAAAAGACTTTTCTCGATAAAAAGATTTTAAGATGATTGTTTTTGTCGGAAAGAGTCTTTTAATAAATCAGAACCATCATAATACATTTGGATGACTGAGATTACACAGTCGAAACCACCTAGAAGGCAAGAAAGTCAGATTTATTATAAAAATCGATATCCCGAGACCTCAATTTTGCGAATCTTCCAGTACTGTAGGTGACTAGATAGTTTCTGGGTAATTCCACAAGAAGCAACATGGATTGGAAATTTGGAACATGTTTTGAAATTTGGAACATGTGACTCAGAATGAAAAGGACAAATTTACTTCTTTTTTTTTTTTTTTTTATCGAACTCAGTAATTTTTGATTACTCAAAAACCTCCCAAAGGGCTACAAACCCCAAACCGGAGCCCGTCGAAAGGTAGAAACCCCCGATAACCGGGTTATCCATGTGGTTCGGATGAGAATACACCGAGTACAGAAAACGACTACCCACGAAAGGTAGTAATGAACAACCACCCTCGTAAGGGGGCAAAGATTCCACGCAGGGAATAGCAAAAGAAACTAAACAAAAAATAGAAAATAGTAACCTCCGGTCATCGGATACGTCGCCGGAGCCGCTGCCTCGTCTCTGGATGTTTATTTGCCGGAGGGGTCGCCGAACCACCCAAAACCCACGCGAGTTCCTCAGATCTGGCCCTCTTGAGACTTGGATCGGAGCCGATGGAGGTGGAGCAGAGCCTCCATCGCGGTCAACGATGGAGGCAAGAGAGGGCGAAGAGGAGGAGGTCGAGACCTGGGGAGATCAGCTAGGAGAGAGAGACGGGGGAAGGTGGAGGTGGAGGGTGTGGCAGCCCCTCACCTCCCCCCAAGCAAACCCTAAGCGATGCAAAAATGAGGAGAGAGGCGAGAGCGTTTTCTAGAGAGAGAAAATTGACTTTTTCAGCTACAAGGACAAATTTACTTAGGAATTGGAATAAAAGTATAAAATCTAGAGTACGTACGGTTGAAATGGCTGCACCACATTTGTACTGATCGAAAATATATGGACCAACGTTTCTTAACAATCAACAATTCAAGTACATTGAGGATAGAGGAGAACTCACAAGCCATAGGCAAAAGTCATGAAAATGGTGTGCCACACCACATTTGTACTGATCAAATAGATGAGCCGAAAGGAAATTTGTTGGATTCTCTCCTTTTTAATAGTGGAGACAATGGTGAAAGTTGAATATTATTAAAGCCTTTATTGTAAATTATTCTCCTCAATTTGAGAATTACTCTATACTTTTTTTCTCCTTTTTTTTAATAAAGAAAATTCACTACAAGAAGGTTCGTATCAAGTGGAATTAGAGCTGACCCCACCCCGTAACGGTTTCAGCCATGGAGGAGGTTACCCCTAGGTCGGATTAAGGTACTTAAAAAGTAGTAAATACTGATAGGCGAGTAAAGTCGCTAATAAGAAAAAAAATGTCGCTAATAAGAAAAAGAGAAACCATCGACAGTGGCGGATTCAGAAATTCCAATAGAGGGTCACATTTTAAGCATAACCTTGAAAAACAACGACAGAGAAATGATCAATCTCTTTTAACAACTTTTTTATTTTAATCCTCTACAAATCTCTTCAAATATGCAATATTCCAAATGCAATTATAAGTACTTGAATGAACCTTTCAAGATAATTTTTAAAAAAAATACTCTTCTTAACATACCCTACAATATGTACGATTAAAATCACTGGGATAACAGGCACATAATTATCAAACTTTTCTTCAAAATTCATTCGGTATTTAGGCTTCTAAATTTTGAATGAAAATTTAAAAGGTTCGATCACGTATGTGTAATTATCCGATTGACCTGATTTTTTACAAGACCGATCGAAAAATTATTTTATGGTTATTAAACGGGTTGGGTGTTTTACCAACACACAAATATTATATATATATACACATATAGGGAGCATTTCTAATGAGGGCTCCCTCACTTTGCTACGGTGAGGGGACTTTCATTTTCGGATCGAATTTCAACGATCCGAACTGTTAGATGTGTTTAAAACATATTTTTAAGATCAAACGCGAGGATTCGTAAAAAAAAAGAAATACCCGGAAAGGCTTGATCCGATCATTTTTTGATAGAAATGTTATATATAGCGTTTTTAACAAAAACTGATCGAATCAAGCCTATTCGGGTATTTTTTTTTACAAATCCTTGCGGTTAACCTTAAAAGTACGTTTTAAAAATATTGAGCGGTTCGGATCGTCGAAATTTGGTCCGAAAAGTTGAAAAAGAGCTAGGTCCCTCATCGTAGCAAAATGAGGGAGCCTTCATTAGAAATGCTCCCTTTCATAGCTTATGTAAGGGATTTTTCGTTCGAGATTGAATTTCGACAATCCGAACCGTTAGATGCGTTTAGAATGTGTTTTTAAGGTCCAATGCGAGGATTCGTAAAAAACAAAATCCCGGAAGGGTTTGATCCGAGCATTTTTCTATAAAAACCCTTAAAACATGTTTTAAACACATCTAACGGTTCGGATCGTCTCAGATCGTCGAAATTCAATCTCGAACGAAAAATCTCTTACATAAGCTATGTAAGGGAGCCCTTATAAGATCCTCTTTCTATATATATATATATATATATATATAGTTTCTAAAAATCTAGGGGTCACGTGACCCCTCTTGCCCTTATGTACATTCGCCATTGACCATCGGGCCAATCTCAATAGACTGAACTTGTGAATAACGATATAAGTGATCTAGATTTGAAAAGACTTTTCCCGATAAGAATCAATGGTCAAGATTTTAAGATGACTATACTATTTTTGTCGGAAAGAGTCTTTAATAAATCAGAACCATTATAACACATTTGGATGACTGAGATTACACAGTCGAAACCACCAAAATCGCAAGAAAGTCAGATTTATTATAAAAATCGATGTCCCGAAACCTCAATTTTGCGAATCTTGAAGTGTAGGTGACTAGCTAGTTTCTGGGTAATTCCCCAAGAAGCAACATGGATTGGAAATTTGGAACATGTTTAGAAATTTGGAACATGTGACATGACTCGGAAAGAAAATGACAGATTTACTTAGGAATTGGAATAAAAAGTATGAAATCTAGAGTACTGTTGAAATAGCTGCGCCATTTCTTCTTCTATTTGAAACTTCTAAGTCTTCGTCTTCTCCTCTTTTGGCAATTTTACACCAAAATTTCCAGTTGGGTCTTCAGCAACAATGTGAGAATTATTTGGGACGGCCCACCATTGTTGAAAATGTTACAAAAATTAAAGCTGGGACTTCCCATTGACCACACTGCAGAGCTAGCTTAACTGGGTTATGGAAAGATTTACAAAGAACAAAAATATCACATCATCCCTATGAGAAAACCTTAGCAAATAGCAACCATAAAACAAAGGGAGAACCTAGTGGTCAAGTTTCGAGATTTAGAGGCTTGTTTAAATCTCATGCTCAAAACTTCCTAGGTGCTATGACTTCTTATGAGGTCAGTGTATACGGAACTTTACCCCTACATAATCGGGCCACATATTACTAGTGAATAATGAAAACTAGTCTCCCAAAAATTAGATGAAATGCGCCAGTGGCGACTCCAGGAGTTCGGAAGCATGAGGTCATTCATAAACATCAGAAACTTTTACCAACCATAAATCAAAGAAAAACATTACAGTAATGACAACTAAAAATCTTGTTTCATAAAAAATTACATTTAAAGCTCAACCTAGCAAGACAGATCAATCTCTCTTTATCAAAAGAACAAAACGAGTGACTAGGATTCAAACAAGCGACACAAATAAACAACTTCTATAAACTTTTAGGAGTTATCAAGTGGTGTCGCCACTAAATTTGGGGGGTTCATTTATGAATTTTTAGAAAATTTCAATATAATATATAGTAATTTTATTTTCCCGTGGTGTCAGTTGACCCCACTCTCCATAAGGTGGAGTCGCCAGTGAATGCGCGTAAGTTATTAAATAAAAACTTATAAATTAACAATCTAAAAGAAAGCATGAATGCATGCAGGATTAATCACTGATCTATCACCTAACTTATCCAAGAGTAATACTAAAAATAAGTCAGTTAAAATGTTAGACACAGTAATCGTATGCTTAATCATATTTCAAAGAACCTGTATTTTCTTGGAAGTTTGAACATTTGTCTCTTTTTCTAACCTCACCAACCATCTCTAGAAGCAAAGAAAGGAAAAACAACATATAAACGAAAAAGTATTGATCGATGACAAATGCATAGCAAGTCCTAAACAATCTCTCCAAATTCAGGGCAGGACTAGCCAAGACTTCCTATAGCTAGCACAGTTTGCAAGCTTTTGTTTGTATTATAAATAGGGGATTGATCAATGTAATAGGATGCATCGAGGCTTCAGAGAGGCTGGGATGTGCTGTCGCAGGAGAGTTGGCACTAGCATTAATTCCTTGTTGAGGAATAGGCAAGTGCCATCCCCCTGTGACAACAAATCCCCTACCTTCTTCATTCATTCTTCCTAACCCTAAAATAATCCTTCCCCCATATCCATTGTCATTACACTATAGAGGGAAACCATTAAAGACGTCGGGGAGTGCTTTCACAGGAGATGACACCTCCTGTTATAGCATATCCCGCAACTTCTTTACTCATTTATTTCTTCTGATTACTAAACTATAGTGCGCCTACGTTCGTTCTCAATATACTAGAGGGCCAGAGAGAGACCAAATTAAAGAAGTCGGGGAGTGTTGTCGCAGGAGAGATGACACTTGCACTAATGACTTTGTCAAGGAATCAGCTAGTGTCATCCTCCTGTCACGACAAATCCTGCAAACTTCTTTTTTTCATTGTCTCTTCCGGCTTTACTTCACCTATATTCATGCTCAATCCATTACATAAACATACATAGACCAATTTAAAGAGCTCAGGAGATTACTATAGTAGAAGATGTGCACTTCCATTGACGCCTTGTAAAGAAACTTAAGAGACTTATAGATTATACATGTTCACAGTTCACACACATATTGATCAGATGTTCATTTATATGCCCCACATGACTCCATATTTGCTTAAAATAATGATTAAAGATCGATGGAACATGTTATTTTGATCAACTTTACTTGTTACTTGTCTACAGGCATAGTAAACCAAACCAAACCAAACCAGTAGAGCCTTAAGTCCCAATTAGTTGGAGTCGGCTACATAAATCATGTTTTCCATTAGGATGCATGTCTACGGAAATAGTATCAAAGTATAATTACATATGGTTGGTTGTTTTTTGGCAAGAGCATATAGTTATTTGTTGATATGTGCTTATATGACATCATGTTCTTTTCTGTGCACCCCATGCTCGGTTTTACATAGCCGGCCTCATACCAAGTGAGAAAAGGCATTGGTTTCGCTGAAGGGCATGGTTTTGGGCACTGGGGGTGGGTGACCGTCGTGGTCTCCCGCTACGGTTGTCGATGGGTGCCGTGGCTTTTGCTTAACGGCTCATGGAGCTTCAGAGATAGCATGGGTTGTTTGTCGTCAGCTTCACCATCTCTTGGGTTTTCCGATGGTGGCGTGGTGGTTTGGAGGTGGTGGTGGAGGTGGTGGTGGCCATCAGGTTGTGGTGGTGGCTGTCAAGAACCTTTGACGACGGTGGCGGAGGATGATTTGCACTGTGGTTTAAGGTTTGGTTTTGGGTTTTCTAGGTTGGGCTTAGCCCACTTGTTTGGGCTATGTCTCTTGTGCTTTATTATTGTATTTGAGTTTTGTAGGCCTTTGGGTGTAATTTTCATTGTTTTATCTGGGCTTTCAGGCCCATGGGTGTAAGGGCTTTGCCCTTTGGGTGCTCCAATCTTTGGTTGGATCTTTTTCTCTCGTTCGATGTAATCTTTGTTGAGCTTCTTTAATTAAATTTTGTTACCGATAAAATAAAATAAAAAGTGAAAAAAGGCATTGCCGGTAAGGGTAGCCGAGCACAAGACCTCTGATGATCTATTCAAGTGTCTTGTTTTGAACGCGCGGCTGGACCATCTGAGCTGGTGATGATGACAGTGACTAAAGATTAATTACTATGATATCCATTTATTAGACAAATTTAGAGCAGTCTAATACTCTCTCCGTTCCTTTTATATAGTGTTTAGCCTTCTATTTTGGGTTGTTCCTAAATAAGTGTGTTTTGAAAGATAGCTTTGGGTATTTATTTTTTTTTAATGTTTTCTAAGACCTTTTGTCAAGACCAATAAAAAAAATAAACAAATTCGACATCAACAAAAAGTTCAAAAAAATGCAGGACTCGAGCACAGACATGGGAACGATAAAAAATCTGAGTTGTTGGAGCAACATCAGTCTTTCTATTGTAACTTACCCACCACACACACGCGCGCACACACACACAAAGAAATGTAAGTAATTGTCACCATTTCTTTTCATCCACCAGAAGATCAAATAAGATTTGTGTAGCTGCAATGCGGTACAAGTTTCTCCAGGTTAAACAATTTTTTTTTTTTGGGGTAAATCGGAAGATTTCCAGGTTCAACATATTGATCCTTCACTAAATAATACAAAAGAAATTCGGTTAGAATACCGCCGGGTTCCAATATCAAAGATAGACCCAAACTACAATGACCGAAAAATATTTCAACACTATCACCAACTAGAAAGTCGAAATGATTCATAAACCGTATCAATGAAAATGGAAGGTTCCAGAACAATACTCCAGCGGACAATGGTTCAAGCCTACTGAAACGCAGATCCAGCAAAATAGTCTGTACACACATCTCCCCCAACATTAGATCTGCATGTTCCTGTTTCCTTGCATTCGCCTGCCTGATTCGGAAGAATGAACTCAACCATCTAGGGCACCCAGAGCCTTCATGTCCTCTAAGAAGGCCGTGTATGAGTCATCAACACTTTGTGGTTTTGGCGCTGACGAGGAATTAACCGACTCGGGTTTGGAGACAGTTGGAGCAACTGCAGGCCTGATGGCAGCAGCAGGTGCGGATGAGAGAGATGGCTTTGGTTTGGGTTTTGGAGCAGCTGTTTCCCTCCTCACGCGTACTGATGCAGGAACCTGTATTTCAGACAAAGTTGAACTTAATATGTTGGAAGTACCAAAATAAAACTAGCCAAAACGAAAAACAAAACACGGCCATTTCAGAGTACGGATTGAAGCAAGGAGAAACATAATAACTCCAACATGGAATGAGCTGGAGTCATTGCCTTCATTTCTTTGGGTTTAGCTCAACAGTTCTCTACAGAGCTGTTTTTTCTGTCTTAAGTCTCGACTAATGGATTTGGGGTACCCGTAGTGACTAATACCCGCGTTTTAACTTCATCGAACAAAAAGGGGAAAGAGAAGAACTCCTTATTTTTAAAAAAAATACCTTCCCGGCAAGGGGGTGCCAGCTGTGTGCAAAAGTATCGAGGGGTTAAATAACCCTAGGCACAATGAGCACAATAAAACCAACTTCAGAGTTCGGTTATTCTTTTTCAAGAAAAGGCCGCCAAAGGGACACTGGAACACAATAATGAAGAACGTAGTCATCATCCAAATTTAGAAAACCAGGGTGGGCAGTGTTGAAACTCAAAACTCGAAAGTCAGTTACATGCATATGGGGATACGGGGCGCGTGTCTAGTTCTAGTTGGAAAGGAATCAGCCCACTTTAGGAAGGAAGGAGATCTCCATTTAGGTCCACATAATATGCTCTCTTAACTGCCCAGGAAGGGCGAGGGGCTGAGACAGGGAGATCAGTTCACATTAAGGACAGTTCTATTCTAAAGAAAGACCAACAATATCTAGGAAAAATCTTGCTCAACATGTTCCCCACCCCATTGAAAGTTCTTTTGTTCTGCTTTCACCAAAGATCCAGAAAACAGCTGACAGCATCAACTATTTTCTTAGAGTACCAGTGCCCGCTGGATATGGCACGGTTAAGGGTGTGACATAAGTAATGCAAAGCCCATACCCAGTTTTGACACTAAGATTCTCTAAGTATTAGTATTACATTGGAATGGGGGTGGGGGGGGGGGAACTAACACTAGCCATAAATGACACATTATCAAGCCTTTCACATAGATAACAGATAGAAATTACATAACCTCTTATCCGTCCCAGGCTGGAGAAAGCCAAAGAATAATAACCCAAACAATCACGTTGATACTGGGACTCTAGATACTCTAAGACAGCTCTCTTTCACTAGCCAACCTCGTTTCTCGCCCAATCCTCTGCAAGAACTCACATGCACCTCTAATGTAATATGCCAACTTCCCTTCCGAACAACTTGACTACATCCCCATACATCTTATAGACCAAAAGTTTTGTTCAGTACAAAAAGACAACCTGCCATTAACTAGGCATGTACGTGTTAACATATTTACCACTGCATATTATGCTTCCCCATGAAATAACAATGCAATATACAAATACGCAGAGGAACTCACCATGGATGTAAGTTCTGGAGTGTGCTGAGCAAGTGGCCTCTTAACAACGGTAGATGCAGCTGATTTGATATATGATGGCTTTTGAGGTGCAGTAGGTCTTGAGACAAAATCATCCATTGGGAAAGAAGGAGGAGGGCCAGGTGGTAGTGGTGGTCTCATCATGGGAGGTGGTCCGGGGGGAGGACCAAAAGGTGGCCTTGGAATAAGAGGAACCATCATTCCGGGGGGACCAGGTAGTCCAGGAGCAGCTAATGATGGCCGCATATCTGGTGGAGGTGGGGGTAGGGGGAACCGTGAAATTCCCGGGGGTAATACATCAGGCTGTAAAGTTGGGACTTGGGCATGCATGGGTATTCCAGGTTGAGGCCTTGGAGGAGGTGGAGGGGGAACCATTTTAGAAAGATCTTTGGCTCCAGAAGAATTTCTTGCCTCAGATTCAGAAAGCACACCTTCAGAAAGATCGCTTGCCAACTTCAATGGCAAACCAGGTGGTGGAGGGGGTGGAGGGAGCATAGTTGGTGCCTGCAAGAGAGAGAGTTATCTCAAATTCTTAGATATAAGCAAAAAGTTAACCTTCCCAGTTTTTTTTTAGTTAAGAGATTGGATGCAGCAAGTAAATAAAAATTTTCACATGTATTTCCTCTATTTTTTTAATTTTTTTGGGGAATCAATCCTCAAAGGATATAATAGCGAAACTCCCCCTCCGAGTGATACTTATTTCCACTAAGTGAACAAGGAAAAGCTTACCTGAGCGGGCGGCTTGGAGATTGGATCATCTGACTTTGCAGATTGACTATTCTCCCTTCCAGTAACCCCAGTGCCAGGTGGAGGTGGCTGAGTAGACTGATGGGGAACTGCTGGTGGAGGTGGAGGAAGGGGAGGGCGAGTTGCAACATGTTCTTTGGGTGGGGGGCCAGGAGGTGGTGGTGGCAAAGGAGGCAGAGGCAATGAGGTAGATGAGTCAGCCATGGCAGGCTTTGGTGGCATAGGAGGTGGAGGAGGTAAGGGCAAAGATGCAGGGTTTATTGAATCATCTCCAGCATGTGCATCATCAGTATGAGGCATAGGAGGGAGAGGTGGAGGTGGAGGAGGGGCAGCCAAAGCAATATCCTCCGACTCTAAATCAGATGATGATGCAGCACCACTCGATGATGCTGCTGACAATGGAATTCTTGGCCCTGCAAGTAAAAGCCATGACAGGATCAGAGAGAGGTAAAAGCCGAGAGAGAGAGAGAGAGAGAGAGAGAGAGAGAGAGAGAGAGAGAGAGTACGGTATATGAAGTACCTATTGTTGATTTAAACATAGGAGGCTTTCCAGGTGGTGGTGCTCCAGTAGGATTCAATGTGGGGTGATAGTAAACTGAGTCCTGCATTGGTAAATAATTACAAGTGGTTACAAAAAAAGAAGACGACATTATGGTATATATAGGAAAACTCATTTTACCCTTGTGGTTTGGCCATGGAGAACTTCACCACCAAAACATTGAATTAGCTATTTCGCCCCCTACTAGTCTCACCTCTTTACCGTCGCCGATCAAAATTAACAGAAATTGTGTCATGCAAATATTTTGACAAATCCTATCCCAGGAGCAGGAGCCACAGCTACTACCTCCCCCTCCCCCTCCCCCCCGGCCACAATTGGCAAACCCCTTTCCCATTCCTCACTACCCTTGTCGCTCTAACTCCTTCGGCTCACACTGTTGCAACTCCTCCCCCCAATCCCACCACTGCAAAACCCCTTGTGCACGGCCACACACGCGGACACGCACAGACAGAGACAGGTATGTACTTCAAGCTAGTTCTCCAAAATCACTAGGGACTCCTGTTAAACATTGCGAACCTGAGTTGCTATCCGATAAAATATCAAGCTTGTTTCCAATTGCTGACTACGTGTATATGCCGGGGTGTCTGTAACTGTGTATATATACAATAGACACGTTTACAAACACAAGTTGACAAACTGCATCGTACATCATTGAATGCATACATTTAGGCAAACAATGAAAGTACGTACATCAATAACCAACTAACCTTAGTGTAAATGTTGTGTACTTGTGTATATCCATTTATGCAGAAAGATGGAAAGAAAAAGAGAATGTGTGAGTATTTGGAAAAACCAAAAGTCTTCCTATTCTGTTTCACTTATCAAAACGACTAAGAAGATTGATTGGTGATGTGATCCAGGTCGCTTGATTTGCAACACTAATTATGTTAATAAGACTATTATGGTGTTAGGTTAATATTTCCTACATGTGTGTAACAAATAAGAGAAACGAGGAATGTAAGAGAAGATAGAAGACCGGGAAAGAAGAAAACAAAGAGTTTAAGTATATAGTTTTACATGTCACTAACGGAGTTAGCCTTTCACTTTAGACCAAATGTCCGAAAACACAAGGTGGCATAGTGGCTAACTGGCTATTTGTAAATTCCAGGGAGGTGAAGAGCCAGACCATCCACAACAGGGTGAAAAAGAGTTTTCCCTTTAGTAATTGACTGAGTAAAAGATTACTTCAGGTTTAGGGTGCTTGACTCTTTCTTCTTCCTCCGCATTTGTCCTTCTTCGGGGAGGTCCCAAATGACTGCATTGGAAGTAAAACAAGTGTACTTTGTAATGAGAACGAAAAATAGCTTCTTGCACAAAACAACGAAAAAAAACAAGCAAAACCACCCCTTCACCTGAACATGACTGGTGCTTCACCCTTCTCTTTCATTTTCTCTTCATATTCCTGATCATAGAAACCAGGAAGATTTTGCCCATCACAAACGGAGTCTCAATAATGTTGAAAATGCAGAAAAACATTAAGTCCCGCAACTTAAACACAGGACACACAAAATAGTTAGCCAACAACGGAAAGACAAACACAAACAAAGAAAAAAGTTCCTTGCCAGTTGAGGTAACAGAGTAAATTGATCTGATAAAATAATGATACAAGCAACAACTAGCACCTCAATTTTTCTCATTTATACCAGCATCTTCCATTAAAGTTGCAACATTTCTAAAATCTTCACAATTCTTGTCACTATATTTTCTTTACCAGGGAACATTCTAACGTAGTTTGGATGCCTTCAAACC
Organism: Gaultheria prostrata; assembly: GCA_036023075.1. Taxonomy (NCBI): domain Eukaryota; kingdom Viridiplantae; phylum Streptophyta; class Magnoliopsida; order Ericales; family Ericaceae; genus Gaultheria; species Gaultheria prostrata. The sequence goes on along the minus strand of JAXBDA010002800.1, from coordinate 8,181 downwards.
AAATTCAAGGGATAGTCGCTTCTTATTGTGATGAAACCAAGTATTTAATTAACCACTTATCATTGTTCCAAATATTTCTCGAAAAGGCACACATCACCAGCCCATTTGGAAGATCAAAAAAGTACCAGAAGTCATCCCCGTGGAGAGGAAGTATCTCATCGTATAATACAGAAAAAATGTGGGGTCCAGCCCAATTGCCTGCATGACCCTGGAAATGGCAATTTGTAAGAGGTTAATTTCCATGTAACAGCGCAAAGTTGGATACACCTCAAGCCCTCACCATGAAATGAAATCTATAGCAGTGTGTATCTGCACCCTATTTCCCCTTGTCCCCTCTTCTTTTGTCTTTCTCTGTTAAAACTCAGTAAATGCCTTAGAAAGAGGCAAACTCCCACAAAACAGCAAGAAATTTGTTCAAACTCATCCGACATACTACATAATATTGAAAACAAAATGTCATCTTATTATAGTCAAGCTACAACAAACCAAAAGATATACCGTGAAAGAGCCCTTCCCTCTTTCTTCTTCTCCCACCTTTCAGCCCCTCTCTTTTGCTTTATTTTCCTAGCCAAATGCCAATTCATTAACTACCTTTCAGTATTTACTCTACGTCAAGAGTTGCCATACTAGTGTGTGGTATGTATCGGTATAGGTACAACACATACCATGTTTTGATGATTTTTTATATGGATCCTATACAGCTCCTATGTTTGTTTTCCCTTGATATAACCGTAAATGCTTAATATTACCAACTAATACTAATTTTTACCCTTTATCTATATGGCTCCCTTCTATTTGTGGTTCTGACGTCTATCCACTTTTTCTCATTATTCTCTAATTTAACCCTAGTTGTTGACAGTATATTCCAACATTGGAGAAGAACTACTTTAAAGGTGTGAAGCAAAGTTCCACATCACCTGAGTATCAAAGTAATATGAAATATATAAGCGTGACGGTATCCTCACTTCAATAGCTAGCTTTCGGGGTCGGGTTCTACCCAAGACCATGTAACATAAGGACCAAGAAAAATCTGGCGCAAAAATTATAAGTTCAACCGTAGAGGTGGGCCATCCATGAATGAAGAAGACCACGCTAGTCTTTGGACTCAAGGTTCCAAGAATGTTAAAAATTTGGGAAGATGATGGATCACCAAATTTATGTTCGATTACTTTCACTTTATTGTATGCATTCATATTCTAAAGAGGTTGCAAGGCATATAAACAGAGTTTATAGCAAATGAAAAACAAGCTCCTCTAGAAGGATCAGAACCCATACAAAATCTATGTAAGAATGCATTCGAAGGAACTTCCTTCATAGCCGAAAATTTTAAGATCTTTTGTCAATGTTTTTAGTCTTGGACCTGCATCTTCCCTTGCTTAAGCACGGGAGAATCTTTTTTTCCCTTCTGAACACAAAAAGGAGACATAAAGAAGTGCAACAAAATCCAAGCATGCTCAACATCCTTACCAAAAAACAATAAAAGAAATGTTAGCAAGCATAAACCCTGCGATGCAATACGCAGAGGGAAGAAAAGGGAAATATGCAGTGTACAAGGGCAGCTCTTAATTATAGGTCCAACGTTCTAAGACCACAACCTTAAACTCAAAATTCTAACCAAAAAATAATAATAATAAATTATAAGAGCTCATAGTTAGAAGTCAAGAGAAGCTCTTAGTTATAGGTCCAACATTCTAACAAAAAAAAAAAGGAAACTAGAAACCTTGTCATAATACTTGATATAAACCAATTAGAAAAGAAATATCAAAATAAATCCTTATCTCATGATATCCTACTAAATGTTAGTAATACTGCCCAGTATATTTCTTGGATCAAAATCATCTTCCCGTGTATTTACATTCTGCGAATCCGCATCAGCTTGGAGTCGTGGACACAAGAGTGACCTATGGTAGACCTGGGGTTTGGGCTGTAAGCATCGGGGTAGTAGAGGATAGGTCCCTCTAGGCTGTGGTTATCTTTGGCTTCTTTTTTCTTAAGTTGGAAGGACTCCTCACTCTCCATCCAATATAGGCTGAGTTTCCATTATGGTTTGATTATTTTCAGTATTCTCGCCACTCACATTCTAACTGGCGAAAATCCTGAAAATACCGTAGTGGAAACACACCCATACAAATCTAGTAGTGGTAAGGTAACAACAAGATTAAGCATAATACAAAAGAAAGGGTGAAGACATCCTAAATGCGAGTGTTAGCTTTATCAACTAAACAAAAGGTTTGAAATGCACAAATTTATATATACTGATGAAGTATTGTACAAAAATAGACATGCCAACAAAACAAAGCACCTAAGAACCAAGAACACTTCTAAGAAAGTTTTGAGGATGTGGCAGACGTTGACCATTGTCAAGCACTCCTAACCACGTGACATCAAGCGTCTCCTAATAACTTTTATTTTTCATCAAAACAGATTTCAAATAGTTGGTACATACGTGTTTCTTTGTTGGCACACAATATGCACATCCAAAGTGTGAAGTAAATAATTTGGTCATCTATGGTGTAAATCAAACAATTGAATTTGGATGTCATTCCTATAATTGCCTCCCTTTCAGACTTCTTGGTAGTGGAATTCTTTAAGGCTAAAACCCTTCCAAGTTGAAGATGAATGTTGCATTACGTAATCAGATTTTGAAACCCCACTTATTCTCACTTATTCTCTAATTTTTTTTATCCGTTAGCTACTTCTTTTCCAATATACATAAAGCATGCAGATGATTTCTTTCCCATGCAGCTGATTTTTTGTTGGCTACAAATGTATCTGTAAAATTTACAAAAAAAGAAAACTGATATTATTTCGGTCTTCCCGTGTACTTATATAAGAGTGTCTGTGTTGTGTCTGGATTTTTTGTCGAATCGTAGAAGCAACATGTTCTTATCGTGTAGTAGCCCCTGTAGTTGTGCTTCCGAGCTTAAAACCTGACCCTTAGGTTATACTTAGGCAAGAGCAAAGGCAATTATGTTATATAGACCTTTCAGTCTCATTTTTTTGCTGCTATTACTGCAAAGAAGTGTAACTACAAAGGTAATTACCATCTAAAATCAACATCCATGAAAAAAAAATTCGCAAGTACATGTCGAAAAAGGTTCATATATGCTTACTAAAGAGCAATTATGCTTAGACAATGAATGAGTCGTCAAAGTTTGTCATTACCTTCCTCTTCTTAAGGACAAGATTCAGTGTGTCTTCAAGCTGCCTCTTCTTGTGTTTTCTCGCTTTATCCAAGGCACCATCTGCCTCTGCACAATTATCATAAAAGCCATTCTATCTTAGTGGGTAGAAACAGCATCCAAGTGTATATAGAACATTTCCAAGTCCATGAGAAGAATATCAAAACAAACCAAACCAAGCCTTTAAGTCCCAATCAATTGAGCTCGGCTAGACGAGCATGTTCTCTCGATTGAGTGCGGTTGAGGACACTATGTTCCATGATATCCAACAAACCAAGACCCTTTCGAACTACGGCCTCTAAAGTCAATTTCGGTCTACCCCTCCCCTTAGTGCTACCATATCACTGAAGATAATGTTGTTCAAAACATTTATAGTTCTCTATGCCTTAACTTATAAGGTAGCTCTGTATCTTTACTAAATTGTAAAATCAGTGACAGGGTGGTCCTTGGGATAAAAGGTACCCACTCTACTGAATTAAAACCTCAATTAGATGCCAATCCATAAGAGAAAATGGTTAACCAGACCAAACCGAACAACTATTGGCACAGACATGGACACATGGTTTAGTAAAGGAGACAACCCCAACTCCATCTCCAAGGCACAGCTAAAAATAATTCTAATGTGTCCTTCGTTTCTTCCTCTTTTAGAAGTGTGAGTTTTAATAACGAGGCACAAAAGAGGTGCAACTCGTGTACGAAAGAAACACCTAAACACTGATAGATCAAAAAACTATTCATAGGCTTTTGTAACATTTCAAAATTGTAACAAGAATGCATTTACTGCACCCAAAAACCTTAATGGCAGTTATCAATGCCTTCAACCTCTCTAAAAGCCACGACCTACTATCCTTGCCGCTATTTCATCACCACGTCCTATGTTACGAATGGCAGATTGGCATCACCACCATGCTCAAATTTGTATCGTAATATGCAACTGTGGACATTTATCTCTTAGATCTTCTTATGTACGTTGCAACTGTTTTTCTGTCCAAGGATAAGTATAATTCTTACCTTCTCCTCTGAGTTCAAAATGTCAATTGCATATGAAAATTTTTTCTTCTTTGCACCCGTTTCACAATATCTTTGGGAAATTCTAACTTACATATAATCAAGCACTAAAATTTCTACATTTATTGGTGGAATTCAGTATTGCTAGATGGTCCCAAATAACTCCATACCTAAGGACAGAAATATCAGATGGCTATTTTATTACTTGCAGTCGTGCAGTTGACAGGAGCTACGACTCAAAACCAACATTCAGATAAAATGGGTCTAAATTAAAGTGAGCGGCACGGGCAGGACAAGGAGAGCCTGGTCCTGCAATATTGCATTCCTAGGCAGTAATTACTTGTTAAATCCACACCTACCCCGAATCTCCCAATTTATAACCCAAATAATATTGCGTATGTCAAGCATGCCACTGTTTGCGCTAGTAACATCATAAATGAAGATTTAGAGTCGATAAACTCTAAGTCTCTAACAACTAACTAGAATGCATTGTCGGTTGTCACAAAAAGAACAATTCTTCGTGGGGTAAACAACAAATAATTTCATGGTGATGACATAACCAACTGGAGAAATATAACATGATCATAATTATGAGCGTCAGAAATGACTTACTCATCACTTCTAGCTTATCGATCTGCTCCTTAAGTGTCTCAGGATCCTTCTTCAATATCCCCACCTCCCGTACTTTCTTCCTTTCCTTTTTGTTCTGTCAAAGATAACAGAAAGAAGCACAGATAATGAGGTCCGCAATCAGAACATGCATCAAACGCCTGAATGAGAAAAGGTGATGCACGTAAAACTACTATAAAATCAAATTAAAGAGGGGGTATTGGCTTCAGCTTTCGTAAAGATTGGAACAAGGCTGCTGTGCTAGGCTTCTTTTGGACTATTGCTAAGAAAGCTGATACCTTATGGTTAAGATGGACAAATGCCAAAGTTATTAAGAACCAATGCTTGAGGACCATGAACATACCAGCATGCTGCCTGGATAGGTTGAAAAAAATTCAACTTAAGAAGCTTTGTTTATTATAATGGCTATAATAAATTCCTGCGGCTTCACAATTGGCAGCCTTTAGAGCCTATTAAATCTAGGTTTAGATTGTTTAGTGATAGAATTGACTGCAATCTAGGCAGAGCTCTAAATACCAAAGTGGCTTCAGTGATCAGGGATAACACTTGGTTTTGGTCTGGAAGAAGGAATACTGTCATCAAAGAGATTATGGAGAGTACTCCCTGCACTTTGGTTTCTAATTCCTCCCAAGAGGATTCTGTCATCTGGACCTTAAAGTCCAATTTTTTTTCTTTTGAAATAAGTGGCAAGCCATAAGATTCCATATGCCTCAAGTGCAATGGATGGTCGTCTTTCGTCAGTAGCTGCTGGTTCTTTGGTGTCTATCCCTCTTTTTGTCCGCGCTATACCGCTATCTAGCTGCGAAGTAGTGTTTGGTAGTTTATTGGCCTTTGGTCAGATTTGCTTATATCAGGAGTATGCCCCGGTAATCCTGTTATTTTTGGTTTGGTTATGAATGACTCAGGTTACCCAAAAAATTATGAAACGAACCCAATCCAAATCCAAAAGTTGTACCATCAAGCAAAACATTAATCTTTCCCCATAAATTCACAGGAAACCAACTAAACACAAGTAGCACTAGCGACAAAAATCCCGCTAGACATATTTTTAGGGCAAAAACGTACCACTTGAAGAACAAATTCGAAGTATTCATCCATACAATCTACTGGCATACACGATCAACACACATTATACAGTAAGACCACTACGTATTAGCAAAAATATATAAAACCCTAAAAGAGGTGGAATAACGATATACCCTTTTCAATTCCTTCTTGCGAAGTTCTTTGCGATAGGCGTCCGTAGGGTTCATGACTTTGCCACCCTTTGTGGTCTTCATCTTCAACCTTCTCTCTCTATATATGTGTACGTATATTTGAATGTATCGATAGTCTTTTTCTTCTTCTTCTTCTTCGCTGTGGAGTAGGATTGCAGGCTATTGTGAAATCAAACCCAGATGAAGGGGATTTGGATTTGTCTTGCTACGTACGGTTCTTAGTTACAGTGCGTTAGGTCCTCGTGCTCTAAATAAGAAAAAAATAATTTGCCACGGCCCTGTAATTAAGTTTACTTTCACTTTGACCCCTCTGCTTCATAAAGTGACGCATTTAGTGCACATTTCTGCCAGATCACAAAATTTCAAGAATATGCCCTCTTTCATAAGAGATCTGGAATGGGAGATTGGACTGAGGACCTGCATTGGAGCGCCTATTAATTCTCGCATTTTGGATTGTGAATTGTAAATGTTTTAATTATGGTAAGAACGAATTATTAATCTGTAACCTAAAAGTAGCTCCAGGAACAATATTGGAAAGTTTCTTTATTTTTATTTTTATTGCTTTAGAAGAAAGATTTTGATTAGGAATATTTCCGTTTAGGTTTTGAATTATCATCTTTTCATATTCGGTTTGATTTAGATTTCCAATTTTATTAGGATACTCGGCCTAGTTGAATTAGGATTTGCTTTTTCTTTAAATAGTTTGAGTCCTAGTCGGATTATGGTTTGCTTATTATAAATATGGGTTATTAATTTGAGTCCTAGTCGAATTAGAGTTTCCTTATTATAAATACGGGTGGCCTAATTATTCAATAGAAATCAATAATATTTCTAGAAGTCTCTCTATTTTCCTTATGTGCAAGGTGTTTATCACTTCTCTTGTAGATTCAAGAGATCGTCTCTTAGAAAGATTTCTAACCACTTCGTCTACTAGAACGATATCTAGTCACTCATTTGTCTACTAGGACGATATCTAGTCTATTTCCACTACAGCGTTGCGTCAATTATAAAATTGTGCCTCTAAAGTGTGGTTTTGAGAATACATTTTGGGAGAATGCACTCTATAATTTGGCTCCCAAGCATCAAAAGTGCAAAAATACAAAATGGATAATCCACAAGTTGGCTACCAAACAGACCTTTAACTGTTCAATGAGGCCCTTAATTTCTCTCTCTCATTAAGGTGAACCTGTGGGTCAACCCAAGGGGTTGGCAAAGTACACCTTGAGATTTAGGGGTTTGCTCCCACATAAAATCTCACTAGAGGTCGAGGCACACTCAATGCGTGTGCAAGTCGAATATTGACAAAATAATCTTACCATTAACATACCCTATAAATCTACCGATTTATTTTGTCTACATTCGATTTGCACACACATCGTGTGTCCCGTCCTCTAGTATTTGATTAATTGTGCACAATTACTACGGTGAAGTCCAAACAAAAGGACAAATCACCCCTTTCTCTTTCACTAATCGCTGACAAGTTTCTCTCTCTGTTTTTTTTTTTTGTGAAACTTAAGTGGGAAAGATGAAGAGATGGTTTTGTTCGGCGATAGTCCAAAACGCAAATATTCCCACAGAAATTTGCACAATGCTTGAAACGTACTCACACTTTCCAACTCCTCGTAAACCTTCAATTTCATCCTCCACTGGAAATCATTTAACTGAAAAAATTTACTAATGGGAAGAATAACCATATGTCCACACATGCATAGTAACAATTAACAAAGTCTATATTGAAGGGGAGATGAGATGAAACTTACTTGTGTAAACAACCAATGATATTTTAGGATTATTGGTGCCATTTGTAGGGGTGAGCAGAAAATCCGTCAAACCGTGAATCCAGTCCAAACCGATTGGTTTGGTTCGGTTTTTTAGTAACGTGGTTTGGTTCTGGTTTAAAAAAATTAGAATCCGTATTCAATGGTTTGGTTTGTGGATTTACGTTCATGGTTATCCGATCCGAACCGTGTATATTATATATAAATATTATATATATATAAGCTATAGTCAACTAGCTTCCTAATTTAATTTATTCGTTTTTTTTTTTTTGTAATTAACCGTTATATTAGAAGACAAAGGGAGAATCCACCGTGGAACAAAAAACTAAGGCATGAGCCTATACAAGAAAAGAACCAAAATGAATC